>LGRX02003859.1:0-36073 GCA_001247695.2 Cymbomonas tetramitiformis | reverse complement strand
GACACCGTGAGGTAGCTTAATCTCTGGTGCTGAGACCTCAAGCATATGGGTAATAGTAGAGGTAGGAGCATCAAAGAGAAACTGCTCCATGCTGCTGAAACTGCCAAACATGTACTCTGCTCTGAGGTCACTGCTGAGGGTGTCAGAGAAGGGCAGGTAAGCTGCTGAATGAGTGGATGGGAAGATAATCAGATTTGCCGGGAGATCAATGTGCCAGCCAGCCGGCTCGTCGGGGCAGGACTCCAGGATAACACCGTATGGCCTCCTGTTGCCTCTGTGGGTGGAGATGATAAGTGCACTGTAGATAGGTGCTCTGATTGTCTGACGAGCCTTCACAATAGTCCAGATAGGGCAGTGTTCATTAATGCCATTTAGCTTTCTGTAGCAGTCCAGATAGTGCAGTAGGTCCCGATAGTGTTGACCATCTGATGTCTGTGATATATATCTGACTGCCATAGTCCAGGTAACTGTGCCATCTGTCTGAATAAGCTGAACACATGCGTGTGACTCCTCTCCGTCAAAGAAAGAACCAATACCATGAATCCTCGAGCCTGCTGTGTCGAAGCTGTCACTGAACGGCTGCGGTTTGTCATAGGATGCATCAAACTCCCGCTCTGCCTGATGTGGGTCTGGAAAGGAGCCCAATATCTCTCCCATGTCCTGATGATTATGAATCCAGTGAGGCTTGCCAACATAGTGTACAATATTTGTCTCAGTATCCAAGATCTTATATGCCAGAGAGCTGACTGATACACCAACAAGACGGCCTGACCAGGCCGCCCGCTGGGACTTCCTAGACATGCCAGGTTGTCTGGAGTTCCTCTGTTGCTGAGACATAATGACATAGCAGTTTTGGCCGAAGGCCTTAAGTTTTGCATAGCCATAGTGGTGGCCTCTGATCTGATGAAATGGTGTTGTAGAGATGTTCTTGTGAGTAGAGAGGTTCCATATGAAGCCAGCATGGGTGGCAGCCAGAGGCCAGTAGTCCTCGGGCATGCCAGCTGCCAGAAGTAATGCCTTAGCCATGTCGGATATCTTGCCAATGGCATTCTCTGCATGAGGATTGTCTGTATGCACTGTAGGTGATGATTTCTGGTGTGATATACGATGCTTCTGATAGAAAGCCACACACTGGGGGTCACCCATCTCTGGAGCACAGTCTGTACGGAGTGTAATGGACTGTGGTGCATACCCTATTGCATGTAAGCTGCCGTAGAAATGAACCAGACAGGTGCAGTATTCTGATTTCTGAACGAAGGTATATACAAATATGAACCTGCTGACATAGTCAATGAACTGACATCGGTACAGGTGGCCGTTGTAGCCAGCTGGTGTAATAGGTCCTGTCATGTCAGCAGCCCACTTCTGACCGGGCTGTATGGCAACTGATCTCAGCTGGTCATGGTGTCCACAGGGCTTCTGCTTCAGCTTACTTGTACAGCATACTGCACAGAACTGAGAGCAGGTCGGCATAGCTGCTATAGCTCGCCTAGACAGCAGAGGCCGACCGAGCTGGATGCCAGGTAGGTCGTAGAGCTTAAGCAGACTGGCCGTAGAGCCGTGACCCATGACTGCATGGAACTCCACAAAGGGACTGACCCGAACAGGTGTGTTTCTGTTCCTGAACAGGATACAGATCTCAAAGGGAGTGCCATCAATGAATACTCTGTCAGGTCCGCCATCTGAGCCAGCCGGTGTCAGTGGGTGACTGGAAGCATATGTGTGCTTCCGAGAGAAACTGAATATCCTCTTACTGCCTTTAGGATAGATGTGTAGTACCTCCATAGTACATGTCTTGTGCCATATCTGGTGTTGTGGCATATACGGGACAATCCAGAAGTAGGTGGTATTATGCGGGTCAAGGAGAAAGTCATGGTTGCCCTTAGTCAGCATTCTGTCAATCATACTGATACTGAAGGGAATGTTACCATAGAAGAACTGACCCGTCCACTGCTTGGTGTGACAATCATCTGATATGGACCAGTGCTCAAGAGCCGGATGATTGTTGCCCTCGCCAACAGGCAGAGAGTCGCCATACATAGATACATCAAAAGCCGGAGTACCAAGTTTAGCTGTAGCTGTAGGAGAGCCGTGGGTAGTAGCCCATTTAGTATACTCGCTATTACTCCACTGCCAGTCTGATGAGTCTCCTGTGCGGGTCCTGACAGCTGCTGAGCCGAAGTGGTGAGTGTGCGGGTGCTGCGGCTCATCCCAGAGGTAATCCACCTGATTGTCTGTGATACGGTATGTCCTGCCTGAGTCCAAGTGAGTGTAAGTCATGCTGATGAAGTCTGGAGAACTGAAGCCGTGTCTGAGCATAACCCGGGTAGATAGAAGGGTCCTGGCGCCTTCCTTGAAGTGGCAGCCAGGAATAGAGTACTCATCTATCTCCCCAGATAGTACCTCACGACCGTACAGGTGTAGTGTGCAGGTCCCGTCAGTTCGGGATACAGGACCTGTCATCACCGTGGAGAAACCAATGGTGGAGGAGGTATCCAAGGCCGAGATCCTGGACCTGGTGCCTGTGATATTTCCAGTGGCACCAGAGTCCACTACAATGCCATCGCCGTCCCGTGATAGTGCATAGGCCGAGAAAACCGGGCTACAGGTGAACACTAGCCCAGGCGGTGGTGTGCCGTGTGCTGTCCAAGTGAAGCCGAGCCACCAAGACATGTGCACCACGGCACCACCGACGGTGATCATGAGATCTGCCAGGTGTGAGGTGGTCTCGAGGACACTGCCAGTCTGATGCCAAGCCACTGAGCCAACACCACCGACACCCCTGTCCACTGTACTGTCGCCTGATATTGACTGGAAGTCCATGAAGAATAGAAACAGACACTGAATGATAATAGCCAGAATGGTTGCCAGGGTTAGAGCCGTGAGGTGTCGGGACCGCCTGCGGCGACCCTCACTGTCTGCTGTCATAGTTGCCCGGAAGAGCTGTATTTGAGAAGCGGCATCGGGCGGCATACCCGAGCTGGTGAACTGGCCGTGGTCACTGTGAGGGTCTCCTGTGCCAGGTCCAGAGGAAGAGTGTCCAGCCCCAGAATCTGACCAATCCCAATCACAAGAACCACTGTACCCATTGTTACCAGCCCAAGTGCCACCATCAGAGCCCCAATCATACAGTATCCCCGTCCCCGTCCCCTGGGCCCCTCCCCGTGGGCCCCCAGGTGACAGCAGTCTCAGTCCGTCCGAGGCATCCTCCTGTCCCTCAAGCATGCTCACATCTGCCATGGCACAGCCTAGGAAGCCGAGGACAACAAGTGTGGAGACGAGGGCATGTCTGTAGAAGGGTACACCACCCCTACCTACACCCCTACGCAGGGCAGGTCCAGTGACGGGCGGTGGAGGGTCATAGTACTGTCCTTCCCCTGAGCCACGGGGCTCAGGGCTGTCGGGCTCGTCCGAGGCCCCGACTACGGACCCCGCAGACACCCCGTGTCCGCTGGCAGGGAGGTCCATAGCCGTGGCATATAGTCCAGCTCCTGCGGTGACAGAGCACGGGCCAGAGCTGGGAGGGAAGGGCACTACCGGAGGCGGTGCCCGTGGTACCCTCGAAGTCGTTGCGGCCGAAGCCGGCAGGGTGTCGTACCACTGGGTGGGCTGGGTGTGATCCTCACACCACAGCCTGTCCCAGTGGTCCTGCTCCCTGTCGGTGAGGCCGGGAGGAGTAACAACCTTTGAAACCTTTGAAGGAAGGGACCGCCGAAGCTCCACGGAAGGGCCGGGCTCCGGTCCAGCCACAGACTCCAGCTGTGAGCTCCAAGACCTCGGCCCCCAAGCCCTTCCTTCCTCCCGGGTCTCACTGAGATGTTGTTCGGTCATTGATTGAAACCGAAGATCACCTGCCAACACCATGTCAGCGAACAACCCGGAGCCAGGCTCCAGGGGTGTCTCGTGTGCGAAGAGCGCTGACACGGGGTGCATACAGGTGTCTCCATGCTCGGCATCGCCCGGTGTGTCACCCGATAACGGTGCGGCAGGATCCAACGTCTGAGCGGTCCCGTCTAACACCACACCTGCGTCGAGATGCGACTGGGTAGACGCAGGCTGTGGGTCACACGGTGAGCATGTGATGCTCGGGTCCGCACGGTAGAACGACGAAAGATCAAGCGGTGCCTGAGTGGCAGCGGCAGAGTCCATGCGGGCATCGATCGGTGGGGTTGGCGTGGTGTCACGATCGACACCACCCACCCCGAAGCTCCCAAAATGAACTCTCCCTAGCGAAAGGGAAGAGTACGGCTCCTGAAGATCTTGCTCATCGTAGCCCGCCTCCTCCCCTGCATAGCAAAAGGCTTGAAACTTTGCGGAAGCCTTCCGCTGGAGTCGATCCCACTCGTCTTGTTGTTCCTGAGTGTAGGATTCATGCTCCCAAGCATCCCACTCAGAGTCAGTCCACTCCTGTGGTGCCCAAGCGGGTGCATGAGAGGCCTCACCCCCCTGGGTGAGGTAGGCGGCAAAGGACAGGGAGCCGTCGTCCGGGTACGTGCACACCGACTCCGATGAGTCACAAATGGCTACTGCCCAGTGATTTGGTACTATCACAAGTACCAAACCTTATGCTTCATTTTGGGCACTAGAGGGGGTGCATGAGTCCCATGTAGGTTTCGAAAAATCATTTAGGACCCTTTTGATTTATTGTTGATGCTGAAATATACTCCCATCGACTTTAGGTATGTGTATGCGCGGCATGCTTTCGGGGGGTGAAAGGCCATAAAATTAATTAAAAAATTTGGCACTATCACAAGTATCAGCATGTTTCGCCGCATAACTCCCGCTACACGCTCCGGATGAAGATTCGGAGACCTATGTTGACAAGTTCGCGAGTTGCCCGATCTGCAGTGTCTCGTCAGATTTTCCATCCGGCCTCATCTTGATGCCAAAAGATGCGGTTGAAGTTGCGGGGGTGTAGAAAAGCTGGGTATTTGCAAAACTAGGCGAAAATTAAAGGCCAAAATTTTGCTACCCAACGGCATTCGACGCCCTCGTGCGCCCAATATACGTGCGTTATAGACCCATGGGGCATAAGGCAACGCAGTTTGGGTCTCAAAGGGAATGATATATGATGGGTAGCACCATCAAGGTGGAGGAGGGCAGCCAAAACAATCCGGCGTTTTGGTACTTGTGGGAGTACCAGATTCGATTCTGGTACTATGACTAGTACCACTGGGCAGTAGCCACAAATGTCTGGTGTGCCGTGCTCCCAACAGACTGCCTGAAAGGCCTCCTCCGAATGCTCGTAAGCTGCCTGGTAGCAAGCTGCCAGAACATCGGTGAAGGCCCCTTCGACCAGAGCCTCGGGGTCAAGCCGCATGGAGTGTGCCGCCAGGTGCTGCATGTGTGTACAGTCTGCCTGGCGGTGCCTTCCACCGCAGGACCAACAGTTGCCGTAGAACTGTTTGGAACCCGGGTGGAAGGTGACTCGGGACTTCTGCTTCTGCCCCTTGCCCTTCTTGCCTTTGCCTTTGCCTTTCCCCTTCCTGCGGATTCCCTGCGGCCAATTCCCCCCCTTCGGCAAGGGGGAGGCAGCAAAACGGAAATTCTTCCCCTTCCCCTTAAAGGGGTGGGAAGACCGTCCAGGATAGTAAACATCACGCGGGCGGGTAGGGCGTAGGTCAGGGGCTCCCTTGGGGTCCAGACCGCCACGTTCACCGTGGCGGTGCCCTGCATCATTGTAAAAGGCGCTTGTCAGTTGCTTCGCTTTCCCGAGTGTGTTGTAGACCCGCTGAATCGCGAGTCCACAGCTCACCAGGGTCAGCTCCGCCTGTGTCTTGACCTTTTCAATCGCGTAGTCCTCGTGCACCTGTTTGTAGGTGACGGGACATGTACGACGAAGGAACAAACGTGTCAGATATATAGTCGGGTGTGTATATATCGGATAACGGAGAATAAACCCTGAGTTAAGGGTTTCGATATCAGAACGGTAAAAGTCTCAGATTGATAAAAGAGGTATACATAAATACTAACGGGTGTTTCCCGTCTACTGGTGGCTACTGCCCGGTGGTACTAGTCATAGTACCAGAATCGAATCTGGTACTATCACAAGTACCAAAACGCTAGAATTTTTTTTGATGTCCTCCTCCATCCTGATGGTGATATCCATGATATACCATTACCTTAACGACCCAAACTGAGTTGTATTATGCCCCATTGGTCCATAGGTTACGTGTAGCCCTCCCAGTGGATGCATATTGCCAACAAGGTGGAGTTTTGTGTTGCACAATGGTGCCTCACTTGTCTTCGAAATCATGGCGCTACTTTCGGATTTTTTTTTGAACAGACTTGGGATTCTATTCAACCCAGCGATGGCTCAAATTGAAGCTGTATAACATGGCCAATGATGGATGTGAGCATGGGGCAGTTGGCATACTGCCCGTCGCTGAAACTGCGACATGCTAAACATCCCATCTCCACCAAATGGTCCAACTCAAGATTCAAGTATGAGGGCTATCGTCGATTTTGGAGCCTAGTCGTGGCACTAAAGCTACGAAATAAGTATATTATAACGTCGGATCGCCTCACCAGCGTTTATGACATCAAAAGTAAACCCATATATCGATTTTTCAAGACCTTTACATGCATGAGAAGTTGCCGTACTTGGACTCTACACATGGAACTTAAGTACGAAACCGCTCCCGATATTACTACAAAAAATGCTGAGAGGCCATTTTATCACACCCTTGGGTGTTATCGAATCCCAATACTGGCGTTAAAGACGTTCAAATGGCACAACGCATGACGACCACTTAGGATACATCTCAATAATGAAATTTGACATTATGCATGCCACCTCGTGGCCACATAGCGTGCCCTTTTAAGTCACCGCGCGCTTGGTACTTGTGACAGTACCAGAAATTTTAATTAATTTTATGGCGTTACACCCCCCAAAAGCACACCGCACATACACATACCTAAAGTTCACGAGAGTACATTTCAGCATCAATAACAATTCAAAAGGGTCCTAAATGATTTTTCAAAACCTTCATGGGACTCATACACCTCATCTAGTGCCCATAATAAAGCATACATTTTGGTACTTGTGACAGTACCATACCACCGGGCAGTAGCCACTGGTGACGGTCACCCAGCCTACTATAGGAAGTGACAAGTGACAGATTTTGACTGTCGGTGTGTCACATCCAGCACACCACCTAGGGTGGTGACCGGAGCTAGTAGCGAACGAAGCAAACAAACTCCCTACTCAACTTCAGGAGGAAACTAGCACAACTGGGGGCATGTACTCTTGGTCAGGGCGGTCCCAGGTCACAGCAAGATTGCCAGATACTGCTGTTACTCTGCCAAAACCCTAAACATAGCTCAACTTCACAGAGCTCCTCTGCACATCTAGGAGGCTACATTATAGCTAACCCCCAGGCAGGCACGGCGTGACTAATCCTAGCCACTAGTGGTCTTCGGAGCTGTCTGCCCGGCTCGGAGCAGCGTGACTGTGAAGCAGTTGCCGGCCCCCGGGGCCGGTGATGAATCATTCGTAGAAGAAATTGACGAGTTCTCGATCACGGGAGGCTGCACCGCACCGGGGTGCTGCCAAGTGCTGCCCGACGGCGGAGCCTCGTCATCTGAAGATGAAGCCGGCGACAGCGGAGGTCCGTCCACAAACAACTCGGCAGGCGGTGGCGGCCCGGGATGCCACGGCATCGGAGCCATATAGAGACCCTGCCGTCTCTGCTCCCGCCGTTGGCGACGAGGCGGAATAGCACACGGCATGTCACTAATCACGTCAGCTGGCGAAGCCTCCGCAGCCGGGACCGCCGAGTCAGTCCACGTAGCACCACCGACCGGTGGACCCGTGCATGTGCGCGCACCGGCACCACCGACACCGGCAACGGCGTGCGGCGCGGCGGTGGCACAAATTATAAAGAGTGCGCACACCAAGGAGGAAGTGAGGAGAGACCTCGCGAACCTCGGAATGCCGTTCCCGCAGCCGTACCGTGGCCGCGGCGGTGTCACCGAGGCATATTCGTCGTCATCGTCGCTCGTGGCGTAAGTCGCGGGCTTGTAGTCGATCACGCGTCCCGGCCCCTCAACCGCGGAGAGCAAATTCATGCTCGGGGCCGGCTCACCGGGCACCAACGCAATGCCCGTGCTCTCAATGAAATCGGCGAACGTGCGGGTGACGGGAGGGCAGAAGGGGTGCGGCGGACCGGTCCACTCCTCCTCGGACTCAACCGACGCGGGCGGGGAGTGCGCGGCCGGCTCCGACACCACCGGCAAGCCGGCAGTGAAGGTGTTGATGTTGAACGTTGAAGCTCCAGCCGCGTGTGCCATCTCAGAGAACTCGGCGACAGCGGACACGAGGACCTCACCGTCCTCCTCGCAGAACGAGCACGCCGAAAGATCGGTGAAGACCTCCGGCTTCCCGCCCGCAAGCATGCAGAGGGCGTCGAATTCCACGGGGTCGCCGTGGTCGATGGCGTGCTGGAACTTCGCGGCCAGCACGGAGTTCTCGGCCTCCTCGGCGAAGGCGAACGCCGAGAGCCCGGTCCTGCCCCCGTTCGGGCAGTCCCGGTGCCAATGCCTCGCTTTCCCCTTAGCACACACCTGATTTTGGCAGTACGGGATTGTCGCACCGCTTTCGCGGTGGAAGGCCACCTTTCGTGAGACGGATTGAGACCAATTCCCCCCTTTGGGGAGGGGCGAGGCTGCGAAACGGGTCTTGACCCGGCGGTCCGGTTTGTCCGCGCGAGGGGTGAACCCCCGCGGAGACGGTTCGGACTCGGCGGCGACGAGGAAGGTGGCTAATTGCCTCTTCAAGTCGAGCACCATTGTCCGTAAGTCCTCGATCTCACCCGCCGCACCCGACCCATCAACGCCCTTCTCCATGAAGTGCGTGCCGTGGGAGTACCGGTGTGCGGATGCGGTGGCGGTGCCCGCCCGCACGTGCTCGCCGTAGCACTCCCGCACCCACTGCTGAATAGTGAGTAGGTCGTGGGCGGCTCGTTGGTCGTGAAGAAGCAAACGGGACACCACCGGCTGGTAGAAGGTGGCGTCGAGGGCTTTGATGAAAAGGGACTTCACGTCCTCGTCCTGGAGCGTCGACCTGGTCCTCGCAGCTTTGAGCGCGGCGTTGAAGTCCTCAATGGGTCCATGAGGGTCCACGCCCGCAGCGATGCGGACGGCAAACATGTCCGCTTGCCCCTGGAAGGGGTCCCCAACCGGGATCATCCGACGGGCGAACTCGAGCAGGACACGCTTACCGTCTGCCGGGAAGCTGGCGTGGGACGAGTCCAACCAGTCCGCTGCGGGCGACGAGGGGTCGATCAGCAGTTCGATCGTGGAGAACAATAAATTGTTGGCCTCCACGCGGACGGCCAAGGTAGCGTCGTCCAGCGTGAAGAGCGGGAGGAAACCGATGTCCTCAGTGACGAATGCCGCCTGCAGGGCAGACACCATTCTCGTGAAGATGGCCGCCGCGTGGGGCTCCGCACCGGAAAATCTCCCCTCTTTGCCGTCGAACAACTTGCGTTGGACGTGCTTCGCCACTTTCATGTCGAAGTGCTCCCGCTGTAGTGTGCGTACCGATGCCAAAAATGTAGCCCCCGCCGAATTAGCGGCCGGCTGTGCCGCTGGCGGGGTCGCGGGCGTGTTGGCATGCCTGGCAGCAACGGAGTCAAAGATTGTGCTTAATGTGCGGCGGCGATGCGCCATGCTAGCCGTGGATCTAGTAGAAGCAACCATGATGAAGAAGACTACAGGGGTGGAGTGAGGCAAGAAGACGTGGAAAAAAAATGCGGTAGTCTTGGGCGGCCAAGAAATGTGGTGGGTCGTCGATACGGCTGCCGTGAGAGAGCAGAAATTCTGAGAAGTCGTGTGGTAGATGGCGGCCGATACGAAACGGTGTGGTGACCAACCAGGATGCGTAAACCAATCCAACGTTAAATCCCGTAGAAAAGATGTCCTCAAAGGCCTACAGCTAGCCGTAAATCAACCCACAAAACTTAGGCCATACCCGCGACTGCCGGCACTTCCACGCGCGGAGCGCCTCACTCCATCCCAAGCGTCCGGCTTTAGCCAATCATCCTCGCGGTGTCGCAGTGGCTAAATAAAGCGCAAGTGGGGCCAAACCTGTCAGATATATAGTCGGGTGTATATATCGGATAACGGAGAATAAACCCTGAGTTAAGGGTTTCGATATCAGAACGGTAAAAGTCTCAGATTGATAAAAGAGGTATACATAAATACTAACGGGTGTTTCCCGTCTACTGGTGACGGTCACCCAGCCTACTATAGGAAGTGACAAGTGACAGATTTTGACTGTCGGTGTGTCACATCCAGCAAAACGTACCGCATCTTCCCTCGAGATGTCGAGGCTAGTAGAGTGTTGCCCCAAGTCCGTCGCGGCGTTACTGACAGCGTCAGTGAAAGCTTTGATGAACTGTTTGGGGTTCACACCTGCCGGGACCTCTACTGTGGGGGTAAAAATGAAGTCAGTTTTGTCAAAATCCTCCAGGTCAGGCATCACGTCCCTGACTAAGGCAGTTAAAATAACCTTGCCGTCGTCAGGGAAGTAACGATGTGCTTCCCGAACTGAAGCGAGCGCTGGACCGCCACAGAGATACTCCAACAACTCCTTTAGGAGTTTGTTTGCGTTGGGCATCAATGTGGCGGTGACGTCGTCCAGCCGGAAAGCATGCGCGTAAAGGGTGTTAAACCTTGTGAGGCGCGAGGTAAGCTCCTCAACGAGGGAGTCAAGTAGTGAGCGAGCATTGGACTCGTCACCACAAAACCTCCACTCGTCGATGGCGTCCCCTTTGCCACACAGCTTAGATTTAATGCCCCTTACTAGCGCCTCAATCTTCTGGTGGTCATCAAGGAAAGCCGCTGACTCAGAATCGAACTTCTTTTCAGCCGCTGATTGTTGAGATGACGCGGCTACTGGTGTGGGCACCAGTTGATCAAACTGCAGTTGCCTCTTTGATGCACCAGCTGGGTGCGCTCTCAATCTTGCTGGAGCCATCAGCTGATACGGCGTAGAGGCCATGCCGGAATTTACAGTTGCGGTTCTCGAGCGTTAGTGAAGAAAATCCAAGAATTCAAAATGTTCGGTAATCAAGGTTCTAAAAAATGCACTGCAAAGTTCTCGCCAAGAGAAAACAAATTTACACTTGGGCAATCTATAGAAAATAAGGGCAGGGGCTTCAAATGCGGGGTCAAAGGTTCAAAATTTACAGCCGCGAAATAGGGTAAGGTAAGAGAGGGTGGCGATCGTGTCGTGAGGCTTGATGTCGACGCGCGTGCTGCTTCGGAGACTGCGGCTAGCTAGACCGGTCCATCTTAGTCCTAAGCAATTGTGCTCACGAACGGAAAATCTTCCTCTCTCTCACTCTACCCCTTTCGTGACTAGTGCGTCCTAGAACCTCATGCCCCGATCTTCAGCCCCGAGCCCCTATAAAGGCTTTAGCCAGCCATAATTGGCGGTTTTAACTAACCACCTTAGGCCGGTGGTGGGCGCAAACCTGTGAAAACAAACACACAGTGAAGCACTATGCCTATTCTACGAAAGGTGGGTTTACACACCGTAAGGACCCCTTACGGTGGGTTACCCAACCCTAAGTAAAACGATTATTTCAGCCCCTAAACTGACCCCCTGGTCATGTTCATGGTGGCAGGATGACTTTAGACACTCCCAAGAGGCATCCGCGAAGAATTATATCGGATGTATCCGGGTTTGTTAACCTGAAAACCCAAACCCAAACCGGCAAACCAATTATCGCATATAAATCGTGTCATATAGCGTAAAAAACCGTCATACCATCCTCACTTCGCGTGACATTTTAAGGGCCAAGATGGCCTCGAATGAAAATTTTGACAAGACATTGCAGAAAGAGCAGCTCGAGAACTTGACAACATGGGTCTCCAAATTTCCAAAGGGCCATCGAGGGAGGCCACATATCTACCAATATATAAAATCATGTGGTAACCCACCGTAAGCATATATGATCGGAACCCGCTACACCCCCCCACTTCGCGAGCGCATTACACACATGGGGCACATCGCATCCATCCATAGTATGTTCCTCAGCTTTCATTCAACTCATAAACTGTCTGAAAATCGATAGGTTTGACACCGTAGACCTCATAACGCCATACCGGAATATCCAAGTACACTAGATATCAGAAAGTCCCGTACTCGTGTGGATAAACTGTCTCAGATAAATAAACCCTAAGCTAGATATACCCGGAACGGTCTCGGACGGTCTCGGTGTCTAGCCTACCTGTGACACAGCGTGTGTCACAGTACGAACCTACAGATCAGTCACTAGTCCAGTGTTGGTCCTAGGAATCTGTCATAGGGGCCTGCACCGGGACTCCCAGTCAGGGCTGCCTATACAGATTTCAGCACACCACCCCAGCACTGTGGGTGGTGACTGGCTAGGAGAGTCAGAAAATGTAAGGCTGTTAAGTGTTAGGGCAGGAGCCAGGGTGACAAGGCCTAACTGCTAATCTAACTGTGCAATTCTGATACACAAATTAGAACCCCCTAGCTAGCACAAGAGCAGAAACTCACAGGCAATTAAGGTCCTGCTAAACTACTGAAAGGCTCTGTGCCAGCAAGTCAAATTGAAGATTTCAAAGGTGTCAAAGCAAAACCATAAACCAGATTGAAGAAGTCCTTGAGGTCACAGGAGTTCTGCACACCACCATGTTGGTGTGCCTCCAGAGTGAGCAAGAAGTCAATCGACAGTGTCAAAATAGTCAGCGGTGGCCTCACGGAAGTCCATCCCATAATAGGAGGTAAAGAAACCAGCACCGTAGTAGTGCCCCGCATCAAGAGGACCGCTCTCATGTAAGGCCATGCCGTAGTAGAATGCCATGTCAAAGCCCAAGTCCGCTTGAGCTAAATCCCGAAATGCTAGCAGGCTCAAAGTGTCAGGAGGCTCGGGCGGCTGAAGCTGTGGTAAACCGCCAGCTAACAAGAGATCCCGAGCCGGCATCACGGAGTCAACAAAATCACTCGTAGAGTAAAATGACGGAGCCACCCAATCGAGATCACCACCAGGCGAAGGCACCTCCGTAGCCGGTGCACATGCCGACACAGCAGAAGCTGTGGACGCCGAAGCAGATACACCTGCAAAAGAAATGCACAACAGGGAGAGCACCGCGAGAGCGCCGATCGCCGGAGTGCCGAAGCCGAAAGGCGGCACACCGCATCCGACAGCACCGGACGGAGCCCGCGGCTTAATCGCGAAAGTACCGTCGGCATAATCCTCGTAGTCGTCCGTGTCATAGCCTGTCAGGTCAGCGGGGTGGACGGCGGCGTGATTCACCGTCTGCACGAAGCCTCCGAACTCACCGCATGTCGCCTCTGTGGTGGTTACCCGCGCCGATTGAACTGGCGCGGGCCGTACATCCTTCGCCTGCGAAACAGGCATAGCAGGGGCCGGCACGGCGGACGCCGATACCGCCGCACCACCTGCCGGAACCTGCCCCTTCGGTGTGATCCCCGCCGCAGCGGCAGGGCCCCACACCAAAGCCGACGCATGCTCCTCAACCGCACTCCCAGGAACAAAGGATGCGTGAGTGTAATGTACCTTTTCTTGGGCGGCCTGAACCTCAGAGGTGAGGGCATCAAGCCGCCGCAAGATGTCCTCGTCGTCGGTCCCGCCAGAAGGCGGAGGCGGCACGCTGAATCCGTAGGCCGCCACGTCGATCCCACCGACGCCGTCCGCGGAGAGCACCGCGGGCGGACCATACGCCAATGCCGCATGCGAGAAGGCCTCCGGCCCACTGTCCGCCGCGTCCTGGAAGACCTGCACGAGCGCCAATGCGTGCAGGCCCTCCGCGTCCTCCTGCTCAATGGGAATGCAGAAAGCCGCGGCCGTGGCTGGTGAGTGTTGGCGACCGCCAAGCGGGCAGTCGCGATACGGGTGATATACTTCACCTTTACCGGCCTTGCGGCAGCGGTGGCACAGCGGCTTCGCTCTCATGCTGTCGCGGTCAAAGCCGACCGCGGGGGGGCTGCCTGCACCCACGCGAAACCCCCTCGGATGCTGCTTCCCGCGATGCTGCGGCTGCGGCTGCTGTCCCCCGCCCGCACGGCCACCTCGCACCAAGGCCTTTAAGGCCGCGATCTCCTCGAGGAGCACCGCGTACTCCGACGATGTGACCAGCGCGGAGGGCTTACCGTCCATCCCCAGCACCTGCTTCTCACGTGCCGACGCCCCCTCGTCCGACTGTGCCCATGCCTGGAAGATGGCCACGACGAGAGCCTGTAGCGAGCGTAGAGTAACTCCGCCGAGGTCACCCGCAAGCGGATAACGCACCTTCACCGCCGCGTAGAAGACCGGGTCGAGGCGGTTGTACAACGAGAGCTTGCGGGTCTCGTCGGTGGGCCGCCAGTCAGGAGCGCGGTTATCCCGCACCAGACGTTGCTCACGAGCCAAGATCGGCTGCGGGTCAACGCCTGCGGGATAACGAAGCGCTGCGTGCTCCTGCTGGTGGCTCTCGCGTAAGAACGCCGGCACGCTCCCCTTGATGATGTCGATGAGAGCCCGACGTCCATCTCGGTCAGCTGAAGAGTCCGTACCCCGAAGCCAGGTGTCGGCCACAGAGTTCCGCTCCACGACGAGGGCCAAGACGTCATAGAGAAGCCCATTCACCTTCTCGATAACCAGAGAGGTGGGGTCGTCGAGGTCAAAGGGGGTCAAGTCCAGCCCGGCGGACTCAAACTCTGTCCGAAGCCGCACCACCAACTCGGAGAGACGGTCGGTGTCGTCAGTGCCACGATAATGATGTTTCTTGGAACCAAGGATATCCTCGCGGATACCCTTGGCCCAAGCCCGATGCAACCTCCCCTTGTAGACCACGTCAACAGCGGCGTGTTGGTCAACAAGATGTTTCCGCAACGCGACAGCGGTGTCGGAGTTGCTGGAAACAGCAGGGGGCACCACAGGTGGAGTGCTAGCGGTCGGAGTGTCCCGAACCGCATCCAAAAGCCGTATAGAGGCGTCCAAGTCGGAGTCCTTCAATAGGCGTTTGCGAGCTCGTGTAGATGTAGCCATACTTCTGAAAGCCAGAGAAAAGATGATGCGCGGTAGCACGTTTGGGTGTTGTGGCGGAAATGGAGAGATGACGTAACGGCAGAACGTGCGGAGCGGCGAAAAGAGCGTGGGGCACTTGCAAAAGTCGGAGTGGTCGAAGGTGTCCGGATCACCAGCCCAAAATACGTAAACCAGCGGGATCAGGGCAGGTAAAACAACGCAAATGAACATTGCCACAACCGAGCAATAGCAACGCGCGGTGCCCATGACTCGCAGCCGCAAAAGACGTCTACCGTAAAATCATGTCCAAATCCTAGTCGCACCCAAACGCGCAAGTGCGCACCACCTCTTCAAGCGGCTGCTTAGCCAATCATGGCCAAGATAGCAAGTGGAATGAAAACGTGGATGGGGCCACGACCTACCGGAATATCCAAGTACACTAGATATCAGAAAGTCCCGTACTCGTGTGGATAAACTGTTCTCGATAAATAAACCCTAAGCTAGATATACCCGGAACGGTCTCGGACGGTCTCGGAGTCTAGCCTACCTGTGACACAGCGTGTGTCACAGTACGAACCTACAGATCAGTCAGTAGTCCAGTGTTGGTCCTAGGAATCTGTCATAGGGGCCTGCACCGGGACTCCCGGTCAGGGCTGCCTATACAGATTTCAGCACGCCACCACTAGAGGCCGTCGAAAATTCCTCTTACGGCGGGTTAACCCACCGTAAGATTAGTAGAATAGGCAACTACAAGTCAGGTGCTACGCTCGCATATGTCAACCGTGAAACTGTCAAGCTATACACAAGATAATACGATGTGTTATAGCTTCCGCCGAAAGAATGTGATGACAGCCCCTAAGGTGTCAGGTGTGGAAATGACAGATGCTATGAACTGTCTGACTACCGAAGTCGATATCGGAGATGGCGCTGATGACAGTGAAGAAGTCATAGTAGTCGAACCATATCGGTGATGACACAGATGATGATGACACTGTCGGCGTGCCAAATCCAGCATTATGCGTATGATCGAGGCCAAAGTGTTTGATTAAAGGTGGACCATACCGACGAATGTTCGCGACGCTCTCCAAGTCAGCGCTGTTGGCCTCTCCATGTTGTGGTTGGAAGCTGATACCCCGAGAGCGCTTAAAGCGATTCAACCAATCCAAAGAGTATTTGAAGTTCTCAGGAAGAGGGTTACCCGCATCGGCCACGAAGCGGTTCCAAGCGTTTGCGCCTTCGCAATAATGATGTCGTCGGAAAGAGGGGCCCCTTTGGCTTCCATCCTGAGGGAGTCCACATTACTCATCCTTTGCTTGGTCTTGGCCAACTGGTAGGTGGACTTATCCTCGGCTGCCTTCTGAATATGAGCCTTATTTTTAAGCACAGCCTGAATAGTGGGCTGCGCTGGCTCTTTTTCCAGTTCGAACTCTATCTGCGCTCTCACAGCAAGCGCCTTCTGCGTAGGGAGACGTCCATCGGCGTCAGGCACGTTCCATTCGATAATCGTGAGGCGTTGCTTATCGGTCAAGCTTTTGTCGCTTCGAACCTTTTGCGAGAACAGTGCCCACCTTCCTGCCCCTGGTCTTGGGTGCGGTCGCCGACATGGTGATGTTGAAAAAGGAAAAAAGGGAAACAATGGACACGTAAAGATTTTGTGTACTTGTACAGTAACAGATTTTGTGACAGAGATGCCCGTGCCCAATACAGTCATTTCATATTCGTTTTCCGCAAGGAGAATGATGACATCGTGCCGCACGGATGGGCCCGGACGGGAGTCAAGCTTGGCGATGGCGATGCGGCATTCGACTCGGGAAACTTCGGCATGGTTGCGGCAGGTCATCGAAAATGCAACGTGCGGATGCCGCAAACATTTCAGGAGTGACACAGGAGTGACGGTCATCGCTCGACACGGAATACCGACAGTTATCGATGATTCGTGGATAAATTATCGATAAGCTATCGACAAAAGAACCTTTTAAAGTATGCGTTTGGCTGCTCCGTCCCCGCTCATGTAATTGCAAGCGGTTTTTACACAATTCACATCAACTACTAAAATACGTTCAATTTGTTTTTACTATGATATATACGCGTAGTTAGACACTCGAAGCGCAGCGAAAGATGCTGTACTTCGCGTTTTAGGATTCTCGCGGAGTGCGGGGGTACCCTTGCGGTATGCAACGATTGCGCGGTGATACGTACAGAGATTAGTCTCCGGTAAGTTTTCCCCCAAAGTTAAACTAAGTTAACGTTGAGTTAAAGCGTGCTTGGCTTCACATCACCCATATTCGCGGATGCAAGCAACCCGCGAAGAGGGTGAAGAATGTGGTTGTTCAAGCGCGTTTTGGGCATCCGCGTTTCTACGGATGCTCAAAGTAGCGGCTGAAACTCGCTAAAACACTTCATGATATATATACGAAGTGTTTGAGAGAGTGTCACACGGTTTGAACACGAATAAGCCTGCGGCTGCAAACATTTTGTTCCAAAATCCCCCGCTTTTGTGGTACCATGATGAAGAACGTAAGCCGTTCTTGACACAAGCGCTCATCATCTCCCTAAAAAAAACAAGTTACGGAAAGATCAATAAATTATAACATTACGAAGTTACAAGTATCATAAATTCGAAATAATATCATACACATCTGCTCACTGTAGCAGAAATATGAGGTTTTGTTCCACAGCGGGCCGTTCGGGCGCTATTAAATTCGGGCGATGAGCAAATTTCTTGCGGATGGATCCTTGCTGCACCTCCTGAGGTGCGGTGAGGAAAAGCAAGCTGATGCCGCATGGATCAGGCCTCGCGCGTCAGCCACCGTCAGTCATCGGACATGGTTCTTTGCGGCAGCGATGGAAGAAGATCTGCGGCAAATTCAATCGGAAATGAAACCGTCAACGCCGCATGGATTTTCACAGTATCCCTGCGGAAATCCAATATGAAATGACTGTAATGAACGTCGGCAGAGAGTCGAATCTTCGACAGTATAAATAGTCTTATAATAATAATTTATCATTATAGCTAATTTATCATTATAGCTATAATGATAAATTATCATTATAGGCCTTATAATGATAATTATCATTATAAGGCCTTATAATGATAGTATCATTACAAGCCTTATAATGATAATTTATCATATAGCTATAATAATAAATTATCATTATAAGGGCTGCCAACTTGGTGGTCTCGGTCGGGTATCATTATAAGGCTTATATCATTATAGGACTTATCATTATAAGGCTTACTGTACTGTAATGATAATCGTGCAGATATTAATTTTAATATCCTAATTTATAGTATATGAATATCCAGTAAAACCGACTCGAAACGAAAAATATCAGACTCCCTCGCCTGATGAGCGCTGCGAATCCGACCTCACATCTCCCCCGAGACCACGCCGTAAACGTCGACGTGGCACCTCCAGAACTGAAAATTCCACATCGACTGCATATGTTTATCCCAAAAGTTACGTGAGGGGCTGAGGGCTCGACCCGAACCGTGGATACTTCCCCCCCATCGTGTCACATGCACTGGACAATACACAACATATTTCACATTATGGATTGCAGTGACACAGTATGGGCTCTTCACCCGACCTTTACACTCGACTGCGAGCACCACATCCACGTTCTTCAAACGGCTTCCAGTGCTCTCCCAGACGCTTTTTCAAACTGCAGATGGTATAGACGAACGTAATGTTAGCTCTTCAATACCATTGGGCAAATTTGATGTTGATGTTCTGAAGTTTTTTGGAAACGAAAGACCTCCTTTCAGACTACTTTCTCGGGGCCTCGATATAGCTGTAAACCAACACGATGCTTCTCAGTAGCAAGACGTTCGTGTTTAGCGCGAAGTCTTCAGTGCGGTTCAGGTCAAAATTGAAAAATGGTATTCTACCGAATTCGCAAGGTCGTTGGCCTCAGTCTATGCCAAGTGCCAAATTAAATTGCGTAAGCACGGGTGTCGTGGAATGGGCTAACGATAAGGATTCGCTCCCTGGTGTCGATGGATTGAAGAAATCTCAAAAGTCAGTTGTGTTAACCAAAGGTTCAGCCAAGTTACTAGAGGAGAAGCTACGCTTGAAATTTTCTTCACGCGAACAAAATGGTTCTTCGAAGGTTCAGGTGGACGGACAGTCAACCCAAGAAGTGCGGCCGAGTGATGTCGGCAGAGCGCATGGGGCAGATGGAGCTAGCGGTTCTGAGGGAGAAACCGAAGGTGAAAACAAGGAATCTTTTCTTCTCAAATCGATCAAGGAAGCTGATGAGGAGCGGGAAGTTCGAGCTAAGGAGGATAAGGAGGCGAGCGATGAGAGGGAGAGGCAACGGCGTTTAAAAATCAGCAAGGCTAACTCTGGCAGGGTCAGTTTGAATCTCTCGGACGACACTATTCGTCCTTTTTTCATGTATCTGTGAGTGCAACTTAATCCGCTTGGACCGCGCACCGTGCCTTGACTCCCGCTGGTCGCTCACTGCACACCCTGCTGTGCTCTAGGTCCCATGGAACAAGGGCAGGAAGCATAACAAAGCGACCATAGAGAAAATCCGCCAAAAAACGAAAGAAGCAATGGCCAGAAAGGAAGTGCAAGAAAAAATCCAACGATCTGTTCGCCCAAAACACACGTACGTCCGTTTGAAGCTTCCATGGCCTGTTCCCTTCTCCTCTCAGACCCACCTCGTATGCACGCATACCGAGGCCGTTATATAAATCACTTTCCCGAACCCACACTCCAGAGGCACTGCTCATATTGGTCGGAATTGGGGATTGATCGTGAGTACGCAACTAGTCTTAGTCCACCCTCGCCGTGCCCTTCTCGGGCTTTTGTTGCGAGGGAGCAACGCGCATCTGGTACTGTTTTTCTCTCGCTTTTCTTCTGGAAGCCTTGGCGCGCATAATTCGCCTTCAGTCCCGTTCCCTGGGGACCCGAAAACTGTTTAGGGGTCTTTAACGGTGGTCGAGCTTTCCCGCCACTTGCCTTCCTGGCATTGAGAGCTCTCGACCGTTCGCGCATCATACTTTGGAGTGTTTGCGCGCGATGCTTACCAGAGCTGCGACGAAGGCGAAAATCCGGAAGAGCGTGCTCGACTACAACCAGAAGCAGCTCGAGAAGCGGCGAAGTCAAGCTAAAGCGGCGAAAGCCAAAGCAGATGCCACCAAGGAACGTCTTGCTGAAGGTGAAGGGGGCATCCCCGCCCTGATGCCGCCTGCCCTCACAGTCAACACTCTGTTGTGCTTTGGCATCGTGCTTCACTGTCTTACAGGTCAAAATAGTGACCCCAACGTATGTTATTCCATCACAGCGTGCAACCAGTACAGGGTGCACTGGAGGCACAACAGCGCTTCGCAGCCAGGCGGCGTTTTCGTTCCTCACAACTCTTCGTGATTTACTTTTAGCGTCTATCCACTGCAGGTTGCACTGTAGGGATGGTTTAGGGATAGCGGCGTTTCGCTTTCAATGGTTTGTTCACGTCTCCCACCGTGTCGCAATCTTTGCAGCCAAAGCGATCCCCTGTCCTCTGTCCTCGAACCCGTAACTAGCACTCGCCTCGAAAGCAGCATCACCTTTGTGCCGCAGCAATGTACTACCTGCGACACATAAAAGGACGGGCGGCACAGCTTAAGTGACTTGCAAACCCCAACTTGTAGTGGTTTTGGCGTGCAGCTATCTATTGGGAGGCATTCACGCGCGAACGTCGTACTGCGACTCCTCTTTGGGACGGCAGGTAGTTTGGGCTGCTGCCCGGCTTCAGCAGTCCTCACTACGAACGTATTCTGGCCTCGTCTCTCACTGACACGTTCCACTCAATGCTGCCACCGCAGCGAGCACTAAACATAATCGGCGGTCACATTTGAGATGCAGGGTTCCAAGATCAGGGGAAGCTCGCAGCAGAGGCGCAGGCTCTGCTTGACAAAGAGGCACTAGAAGAGAAGGAAAAAAAGGCAGAGTTGAAAAAGGCGAAGGCGGCGAAGAAGAGATCTAGCGCCGCGGCCAAGCCCAAGGCGAAGGCGGCGTCGTCGAGGACGCACAAAAGCGAGGAGCACCGGCGGAACATCGCCGAAGCGATCAAGGCCAAGTGGAGGGATCCGGTGGGAGGAACCCACCTTTGCTTCCCACAACCTGCTCAGGTGGTGTAAGATCAAGGATCGGAGATCCTTCGTTGGAACTCTCATTCGCGTCCTGGAGAGAGCTTGTGGCGACCAGAGCTAACAACGCAAACCTAGGCCGCCGCCTGCCACCTAAGCAGAGCTGCCGACAACCTATATCGCATGAGGCTTGTTGATTAGGTTTTGTTGTGTCGGTTGGGCGCCTCTTTGAGCCTGTTATTTGGAAGCTTGTGCCCGTCGTTGCTTGGCGGCCGATGCCTGTCTCGTCATTACTACTTGGCAGCGGATGCCGCCCTAAAGCCAGTTCATTCTAACGGCGTCTTCCTCGCTCGGAAACGTGGCGGATAGTGACTCCCCGTGAGCTGGACGTGGTGAGTGGGTCCTGTAATAAGCATAGGACGTGTACGTGGTGCGTGGGCTGAATACAGGAGTACCGTCGGCGAGTAGAGGACGGCAGGGAGAAGAAGGCCGCCCAGGAAGGGTCAGTCAAGAAGCCAAGACCGAGGACGCGCCCCACATCTGCAGCTAAATCGTGCGCCTGCAAACCCAAACTTCCTCTCGCCGAGGACCTCCGGCTGACAAGTTCTGGTTGAATGGTAACCTGTGCTCGTGGGATCGTGAAGCATGTTCTCTGAGCGGTCCATACCTCGCACCAGCAGGCCCCTTTCGGTGTCAAGGCGGCGTCGAAGCATATGCCCTTGTTGTGTCTGTACGATCGATATTTGACTGGACCTGCATACAGGCGCCGTACTCTACTGCCGGCAGCGTGGCCCCGCGAGTATACAGGCACGGGGTTTGCCTAGTAATACCCTTTCTTTTCTATTACACCTCTGATTTGGGTTGCACGATGGGGACAGAAGGGAAGAGCAGGAAGCACGGCATCAACTTGAGGAGAGGACGAAGCTGCGGGACCAGCTCCGGAACAAAGCCAGGTGCGTGTCTGCTTTTCTGTGCCTCCTCCTATCACCCTCTAGATCACTGCCCCTGTCTGCTTTTCTTATCACTCCGATACCGGCAGTCAGTTTCGCGTCAATCACCCGCGCCGGCAACACTTGCTGTGCACAATATGTCGCCGGAACACAATTACTCCGCATAGCGGGGGTTAGTGCATCACACCATCTATCAGCTTAGAATGGCACATCACCAACGGGAATCAAATGGTGTGTTCTTATTGCCTCAACATTAGAACTTAGCTAACGTGGCAACCCAAGAAAGTAACTCCACTCTAAACGCCCTTGGGAACTGTCGATCATGAGGTCTTGATCCATCGTTTAATTATATATCGTTCAGATTGAGTCCATTGGAACTCCCTTGCAACTGAAAGTAGTAGTAGAATTTTACCTCTTGGCGCCAGAGGTATACCTCTTGGCGTCAGAGGTAATGACTCCACCTCCTTTGGAACTGCTTTTCTGTTCCGATGGAGCTCCATCGGAACTGACGAGCTCCATCAGAAACGTCCGAGTTGACAAAATGTCAAGCATCGGAATGCTCTCTGGAAAAAGTGTAGTACTCTGATCTTATGAACAGGGTGACACACTTGCGTATGATGTACTTGGTATTGATGCACTGGGCAGGGATTCATGCCTGCAGACTTTTCCCGTGCGTGGTGCCGTGTTGAGCCAACCAAACTAGCATACACACACACACACTAATCTCTCAGCGAGGCTTAGGGGGTCCCATTCTTCACTATTGAGCTCCGGAGAATCCGGATGAGTGTCCCGAAGTGTGTGGTTAATCCTTTGATCTCCGGCGTGGGTACATAGTGCAGTCTTCTGTGGCTACGGGGCGCCAAAGGAGTCGCAAGGATAAGCATACACACACACACACTAACTAACAGTGAGCAGCTGTCGGGAAGGCGACGACCGGGTGGTGAACTATCGGCCACCGGGAGGGCTTGGGACACACAGGCAACTGTGGGGATGGGACCCCAAGTAGGAACAGTGCGGCGTGACAGTTACAGCGCAAGTGTGGAGCGCATTGCTCAAGTTCGCGGCCACCTCGCAAGGCAATCAGCGCAAGGGCTCCAGTCACGGGGAGTTGGTGCTGGGGGTAGAGGGCTACAGGCGCAAGTCGGTGGCGGATGCGCAAGTTTGGATGAGGGCAACCCAGTTTATCATTCTCAGCCCCTTGGGACAGCGCTTGGGCATTCTGGCCGTGGCGTGGGTGGGCAAGCTCTCTTGAGACCAGGCTGTAGGCGGCAGCGGGGTGATGTGGGGTGTGGGCTTGGTGGTGGAGGGGTGGCTCGATTGGCGGAGGTGAGCCGGCTCCAGAGACACAGCAGCAGTGCGCCGGCAGGACAGCCGCAGAGGGGCTCAGGTGGCCCAGTGAGGCTCAGGGAGCAGAGGGGTGGTCTTGCGCGTGGGCTTGGTGGTGGAGATATGGCTCGCGCAGATCGGGGGGCAGGGATGAACCGGCTTCAGGCACAAGGCGGCAGTGCGCTGGCGGTGCAGATGCAGAGGGGCTCTGGTGGCTCAGCGAGGCTTAGGGGGTCCCATTCTTCACTAGTGAGCTCCGGAGAATCCGGATGAGTGTCCCGAAGTGTGTGCTGAATCCTTTGATCCCCGGCGTGGGTACATAGTGCAGTCTCCTGTGGCTACGGGGTGCCAAAGGAGTCGCAAGGATAAGCATACACACACAGAATCCGGATAATTGTCCCGAAGTGTGTGCTGAATCCTTCAATCCCCGGCGTGGGTACATAGTGCAGCCGGTCTTCTGTGGCTACGGGGTGCCAAAGGAGTCGGTCCAAGGATAAGCACACACACAGAGTTGTGGTTGCTGATTGTCGGCCGACTACAAGCGGTGTATGAAACAGTTTGATCCTCCCAGCAGCGGACGGCGGTAGCCTTCTCTAATGCGGGTTTCTCTCTGGTCGGTGTGGTCTTAGATCCGTCACCAAAAGAAGTCCGGTCCCATTACCACACACAACCGTGGGCGCCACCCGGCAGGAATGGCAATGCCACCTCGTGGGAGGGGCACGGCCCGAGCTCCACAGGACCGTGGTTAGTGCTTCCAGCAGTGGTGGTTGCAGACTGCCGGCCAACTATAAATGGTGTGTGTAATGGTTTGATCCCCCGAGGAGGGTACGATGGCAGCTTACTCTGATGCGAATATTCCTCTCTCTATGGTTTGAGTTCCGTCATCAAAGGAAGTCCACACCAAATTATGACACACGCACACAGCTGCTGCCACCAAGGATTCCAATCTCAGCTCAGCATATCCAGCGCGCAGGAGCCAAGTTCCTAGCCTGACCTCGGGGCGCTCAGTGCGAGCACCGCAGAATGACAGCGGGAGTGTTGGGGTTGGACACAGCTTGGCAGCGGGCGCTCAGATTTAGGCTCAAGCTGTGGAGGGGCGAGGGGCGTGTGGCATCAATCTCGGTCCTTGGAGCAACTAGGGGGCGTGGGGGCATGTTGAGGCTCGGGGGTTGGGAGGTGTCTCGGGCAAGCTCGAAGGGGGGATGGAGCATCTTAAGTGCGCGGGCAGGGTCAGTCACATAAGTGCTCAGGTGGCTCCTTGAGGCTCGGGGGTTGGGAGGTGTCTCGGGCAAGCTCGAAGGGGGGATGGAGCATCTTAAGTGCGCGGGCAGGGTCAGTCACATAAGTGCTCAGGTGGCTCCTTGAGGCTCGGGGGTGTCTCCGATCTCCACGAAGCTCCGGAGAATCCGGATGAATTTCCCGAAGTCTGTTCTGAATCCTTTGATTCCTGGCGTGGGTACAATCATGGTGCAGCCGGATATTTCTCTTCTCCTTTGGCAGTGTCGTGGCTTGGGTGCTGGTTGCCAAAGTAGCCGGTCCAAGGGAAAGCGCGCATGCGCACGCACCAAACCCGAGTTGCCGCAGCACCGAGGATGCATCACGTCTCCTATGCGCAAGGGCCAGTCAGCTTGCATAATCGCAAGCCCATGCTGCTTAGCAGAGGGCGGAGTTGTCAGAGGGCGCAGGACTTGCTTCATTCACACAGAGCAAGAGGACTGTGATGAAATGCGGCAACCCTCGTTCTCGTCTTGGCACGTGACGACTGCCGAACATTCGCAGTGACGCATGTTTGATACTCGTAATCAAGCTGGTTGTGAACTCTAGAGTGCCATGCGTCAATCATTCTACGGTGAAAATACCCGTTAATATTTTCACATGGAAGTCCAGCATGGATTTGTGAGAAACGTATTTAGGTTGGAGATGAATTGGATCCCCTCATGTCGATGTGTCTTGTGTCTCTCAGATCTCTCGTCAGATCTCCGACGTTCAATTCTGATGGTCTGCCCAAATCGCTCTAACCGAGCTCAGATAGTAGCAGCCCCTGCAATGATTAAATTTCGAAATCATTATGATGAATGTACGGCTGTACACGACTTATAACGAGAACTGTAGAGCTGGTGGCATAATCTTCAATTATACAACTTTATATCGAGCTCTGCTCACCCTCATCAGCGAATGTGCCAGTTACCTTTACAGTATTGACAAATCACCACCGCCGAGGTCTTATAGTAGCCGGTTCGCGGTCTCAGATTACTCCGTATCATCAAACCTGTCACCTTGCACCTTGCACCTGGACCAGATATAAGTGCAGTGAGCATACCTTTCAACTAAATTTGAGAGTTACAGGAACTTCGAAAGAATGTTTTTTTTAAGCATGTGTCTTGCGAAAACCTCGAAGGAGGGTTTTGCCAAACACTTTTTCTGACAGTGAGAAGTTCTGGGTTGACCTTTTCGGCTGTGGTGAGACTGCTGAACTGCCCTATATCTCCTCTGAACTTTGGGTCTCCTGGAATTTGAGTTATACCATCGGCCAGATATTTTCACTGTCCGTACTACCCGTGTGGTCTGTGATCGGTTAGTCCAAGAAGCCTCGGTGTGTGCTGGCCAACCTGACGGACGCTGCATGCTTCTTGTTTCCCCCTTTCACATGCATGCCGTGCTCGCGCTCCGTCAAGTCGAAAGCCTGACGCGGTGTGTGGGGACGTGGGCTCTTCCCCCTTCAGCTTGCTCCTGGCTCAAGCAGAACGAGCAGCGATTGCGATGGAAGCCAAGGCAGCCTCAGGCAATGGTACGGCCGCGCAGCGCTCCCTGCGCAGCATTCACCCTGCGGCACTGCATCGAATACTGTGCCTGTGCAAGCCTCCACAGTTTGTGTGAAGAAGAGTGAACGTAAAGAAGAGTGAACGTAAAGAAGAGTCTCTCACCAGGCCCTAATTGTCCGAGGTCATAAATTCATGTCAGTAACTCTGGTAGTGTGAGTGGTCCGATGGGAGGTAAGCAAGTATGTAAACCAACAGGGGGCATAGCGGGTTTTTGGGTGGATTCTGTCGAACCCACATAGGACATTGATCCGTGAAGGGGCACAGAGGTTGCTGACACTGACCGCGCTGGGATCTGTGTGCGCAGCTGAGGACATTGATCCGTGAAGGGGCACAGAGGTTGCTGACACTGACCGCGCTGGGATCTGTGTGCGCAGCTGAGGACATTGATCCGTGAAGGGGCACAGAGGTTGCTGACACTGACCGCGCTGGGATCTGTGTGCGCAGCTGAGGACATTGCCGCCGCCGCCAGAGCGCGGGAAACCGTGGAGAGCGTGAGGGCATCCGTGAACGCCAGCATGCCGCCAGATGCGCAGCCGGTGGCCAGAGCCGCGGCGCCTGCGGTGACGGTTCCTCCAGCGCCCGTGCAGCCTGCTGCAGCAAGCCCAAAAGGCAAGATGACGCCGCGGGCAAAGGGGACCAGCAGAGCAGTACCAGCGCCTCGTGACGTGCGCTCCGGCAGGTGCGCCCCAGTCTGAAACCCATCCCCCTTAGCAAGCGCTGGTGCTCGTTCTGAATGCTGCCTTGAGCGAGACAAATAGTTCCGCACAGCGCGGACACTGACCGAAAGCAGAAGCGGTTCCAACTCATGTCTTGATCGAGGTGGCCACTTCTCGGGCAGGGCGCCTTCGGGCTTCCACTGGCAATCACACGGATGTGCATTGGTCGCTACAGGGCAGCTTCTCTATGATGCTCGAGTGCCATCTGGTGCCAGCTGGGCCGGTATTTGGTAGTGAACCCTGTCTTGGTGGCACAGTGGGCAACCAATTGCATTTCCATGTTCACCCCTCGGCGCCCTTCGGTGCATTTCAGCTCACTTCTGTTGCTGATGCAGGCAACCAAGGCTTGGCACGAGGACGCCCACCGCCATCACTTCATCAGTGGATGTAGAACCTGCGGATTCCGCTTCGGGCGCCGTCTCTATGAAGACAGCTGTGGATGCTTCTGAGGCACCTCCGACCCCCTGCGAGTCTACAGGTGAATTGCGCCTAGCTGCAGATCTGTTAGTTTTGATATGCATAGCCTTATCAACATGCCACGCGGCAGATGGTGTACCTTAAATGACCCATTTTAAGGTCTGTTATGAGTGTCCTTTCTTTGGTGCACTGCCTGCTTCATTTCTTCCTGAGAGGGTTTCTGTTGTATGCAGGTATCCCGGAGCCTACCGCGGCTGTTCCAGAGTCTGCACCGGGCGCGCCAGACAAGAAGGTTGTCCAAGTATGGCAGAGAGGCCGCCTTGTGGAAATCGTTGAAGATTGATTGCATTTTTTGAGCTACTTTGATTGTTCCAGCTGATGCCATCCTTTTTTCTTAACCTCTAAACCGATTTTCAAATTTGTCCTTTTTTAATGGCGAAAAATAGGCTTTGGGTTTGGGTTCGGCATATACAAAGGGCTTCGGATATATTTTGGTCAACATTCGTCCAAACGGTTTGATATCTTGAACCTGTTAGTCGACACAATGTTCACCAAGAGCTGAGCTCATGAATGTTGGCAATGTTGTATTTTTTAAAAAGAAAAAGTCGGTGTGATCGCTAGATATCTCCTTAGATCGGGTTATTTGTTTAAACAATTTGATATGCCCATGAACGAATTCAGTTTGCTTCATAACCTCTGCGGGCATCCACTACCTTGTGCACATGCCCGACTTGTCCCACCCTGCACAGTGTTTTTTTTTTTGTTATTTGCGTAAGTGCACACTTATTTTAGTCCTTTGGGTGTTTAACTGTTCGTCTTAAAATGCCTTAAAATTGCAAAGAAAAATAATGACAAATATCACCCCCCACGCATAGGGTGAGAGGAGTCGAGTTTCAGCATTTCCGTCCTGTTTAACCCCTTGGGATACTGTGGTAGTAACGGCCTGTCCGCCGACCGCTCGCGATGCGCCGTGCACCAACCGCCCGCCGCCAAACCCTAATAAAACACACGCACTTTGACTACATCGCCCTCATCATCATGAAGCACATTATGCACGATGGCATCGGTGTAATTTATGCATTTCCCTCTAATGTTTTTGACCCAATCTCCTTACGAAGAGGTTTGTAGTGCCTAGACTCCCTCGCTACATCTGTGTAGGTCACACCGTTAATCTCATCACCCAAGCATGCTGTAACTAACAAGAGCAGCTCCTGTGCAAGTTGGCGTTCACCCAGCTGATAAGCCAACGCATATGCCAATTCTATTTGTTCAAGAACAGGATGGTTCAGCATGGTGTTTTGGGGGTTGATTGCATATTGATTTTGAAGCACATCTCGCAATATCTGACTTTCCGTGAGCAGAGCCGTATCGACGTCATGCTCTACGCGGCTGGATGACAATATGCGCGCTAGTCCCCGAATGAGCATGCCGCCAACACGAAGAAATCGTTGCTGTGTGTGATATGCCATGTCCGACATGGATTCAGCTTTTGCACCGATGGAATTAACATTCACATCAGGGAGTGTCTTGAACTCTGATTCGGTCAGCAGCATCTTACACAGCAGATGCACGTCCAACTTTGCAGTACCCGCAAGAATGTTATAATGTGCAGCCAATTGCACGGAGCTGACCCGGTTTGTCACATCGGTGTGCGCTAGAGTGAGGATTTGCCCAATCGTATCTGCAAAACCAATGCAGCAATGGTCATGTATATTGAGAAAAGGAAATGCATCACCTTTTGATTGAATACATACACGCATTATTACACTCATACGACATCATGCAAGTCATAGAGCGCATGTGTTATAGCGAGCATGTGTTGTGCATGCGCATTCGAAATTGTACAACACAAGTTTTAATAGTTGAAAAATCTTTATAGAAGTGGCATTGTGCGAGTCACAAGGTGGGTGGTAGACTCATTAAGCATTGTGCAGAATTCTATTCTACATGCGATTAACTTGACTGGGCGAAAGATGGCCTATTATTGTTTGGTGTTAGTACATTGACAAACTTAAGACTTGTGTGCATATATATACACAACTCATATTTTGCTTATCACTGTCGTGTGGTTCAATATCGTGGGTGTTTCGTGTGGTTTTACAGTGTGCGATTTACCACTGTGAGCGCACCTGTATTGAAATCGGCGCACATACGTGCGCCGCGTACCTACACTATATGTTATACCATACACGGCGAGAAACAGCACACCCACACAGCACAGCGTTTTGTCAAGTCAAAGGAGGGCGCACAGGAGATATGATATAAATATGGGGCCGCCTTACCTGGGTGCCCCGTTACAGATGGTGCTGGAGCGGGTTCAGGAGAGGCACCCTATGGTGTGGTCATCTCTGCCTACTTTGATGACCTGTTCTTTCTGGGTCCTCCGATTGTCATGGCGCTCGTGTATGAAACTTATACGGAGGAGGTAGTGGCGATTAGCCTAGATATTCAGCCGGTGAAGTCGGCGGCTTTCTCGCCTGAGGGGGACGCCAGCTGCTTCGAGGTCGGGATGCCGGGTGCACGGGGGGAGCTGGACTTCATCGATGTCTTGGGAGTGCCGGTGGGAAAGGCAGAGGCGGTCAGTGCGGAGAAGAAAGTGGAGGAGTTGTGTGCCATTCTGCCCATCTTGAACGAGCTCAGGCACGCGCAGGCCCAAGGGCTCCTGCTTCGATTCTGTGACCACCCGAGGTTGGGGTTCTGGCTACGAGGTGTGCCGCCGGACATGATGCGGGAGGCGGCTGAGGAGCATGACAGGAGGATGCAGGGGCCATGCAGAAGGTGTCGGAGGCGGTGGAGGTGATTGGGGAGGCAAGGGAAGCAAATGCGCATTTGCCACCGCAAGTGCCGAAGGCGGACGACGTCAAGAAGTTGAGTGATTACAGCAGGTCTCAAAAGCGTGCCCAATGGGTCTATGCTGTTGTCCTCCACTTTGCGGATTGGCTTTGGTTGGCTAGGCACGTGGGGGCGTCTCGGCTTCCTGGTTGGCTTTTCTCGGTTACCTACAACAGCATTGGGCCGGCTTTCCTGAGGGGTGTTCCATGCTGCCCAGCCTTGGAGTGGCGGAGGTGAGCCGGCTTCTCACATCACACAGCACAAACGGAGGGCAGAGGGTAGAGGGCAGAGGGTAGAGGGCACAACACATAGCAAGCAACACACATTCATTGTATGCGGGCGCGAGCTGACTATGATGGCTTGCCAGTATACCGAAGGTCTAGGCCCTGCTCTTAATCAGCAGGATCGCTAGGGCAACCACGACGATCCAGAAGCGGCTAGGAGGAATTTAGCTTTCTGTGCTTACTAGGATCAAAGCACAGCAACTGTACTGTCCCTCTGCGCATAATTGTGTGTTATTGATATTATCTATACTATATTGACTCTTTGACTAAATCTAAAGTAATTGACTACAGGCAAGCCCGGATTAGCAGACTCGGCCACTGGAGTGATCAGAGATGCTGAGTTTTCATCTGTAGGCGTTGGAGCCGATGATGGAGGCCAACCAGAGATACCGTCGATGTCGAGGATGTCCGGTCGGGTTGCAGATAAAAGAAGCAATGTTGTCGGGCAGCGCCACTGAGCCACGGCATATGTAGCAGTCCGCGGGGAGGCTAGCAAATGATAGTGATTCCAGCACCACCGATCCCTGCACCACCGACGCCGTGGCCACAAAGAATACCTGTGCCGGGGCGCTAATGCAGAACAGGCACGTGAAGAGGGCCGCAAAGAAGTGCTTGGCCTCGATTGGAGCAGGACGAGATGTGTGGGAAGGAATATAGTGACCGATAGGGCGCGGGATGGCCCTGTAGGTGGACTTCGCGTCGGTGTACATGCACGGCTCAAACACGGCGGTACCGGCGTCGCTCAAGTCAGGCACAGGGCTTAACAGAGTCACCGAATGGGAGCATCGCCAGCGCGTCCACAAGCCGCACCCCCCGTAAAGAGGGCGCAATGCTCGGGATGCGATACAATGCTAATCCCAAAAACTGAAAGCATATCGCAGCAGGGGAACCTTTTTATCCGTTACTGCTCGAAATGCCGATGCGATTAGGTCTGGGTGATGGTGTTTTTGATGTCGATGGTGCATCTCGCTTCTGCGGGGGGGGTGTTGGTTTATCTGGTAAGCGAGCCGGCTCGGGAGCAGCTGGTAAAGGTCTTGACTCACTTCTCAATGTGCTTTGCATCGCCAGCGCTTTGTCAATTGCTTGGATGATGGAATTTGCGCACCGCTCAACAAGTTCAACACCCGAATGCTCATGCGCCTGCACCACCCACAAGGAAGTAAGATCTACATGCGACAAAGAGCATATCAACGGTACACACATGCATGTTGCGCCATCAGAGATCTCAACCAATCCGTACAGTGTAGGAGACTCAAACACCATGCGCTGGTGGGCAGTGATAGACCCGATACGTTCGTCCCTGTGACCCGTTTCTCTCCGAGCTCGGGCCAAGATGGAAGCCCCCTCCCTACAATCCCCTGCAAGGTTGCGACGATAATGACCCTCTCTGTACGATCACCTTCGAGCTCGGGCCAAGATGGAAGCCCCCTCCCTACAATCCCCTGCAAGGTTGCGACGATAATGACCCTCTCTGTACGATCACCTTCGAGATTGGGCCCACAAAACACGAACGTCGGCACAACAAGAAAATGCAAACTTCAGTACATTTCCTCTCCCAACCGAACTTGAGTGTGGTTCCGCCTCCCTCATGACTATTCAAGGCGGCTGCACCTGAAAGAAGCCCACACGGACATATCTGGGCATCGGACGTTTTGACAATCGAAACCGCGCGCCCTTGTCAGTGAAAAGGCAGAATCAAACGGCACACAATATCTTGTATTAAGAGTGACCAGTGCACGTACAAGGGAAGGCCGCCGACACTATGCATTTCCTCCAAGAGAAAATACACCAAGGCTCGACCATTTGAGGAGCAAGATATTGCTTTCAGCGGGAAAGAGATGTGAGATATTTATGATGCACCTACCACAAACCCTTCCATCTGCATTAGGTCTGCCATGGTCTCGGCCACGGTCCGCTGTTGTGCTTGCAGCCACTCGTTGCTGATGTTGCCACCCGCCGGATCTGCGCCCGCCTCACCGCTGATTGACCGATTCTCCGTCGTGGACGATCGACTGCGCTTGAGTGATGGTGCACGGCTCAACATGTTCCCCTTGGACTGCTTTGACTTTGTCAGCTCGATCTTCCAATCCAGCTGCCGCAAATGCTGCACCATTTTGGCGCACGTGGCAGGCGCAGCTTCCGCTGGGTATGCCGCGCCCTGCACGCAACGTATCCGCTCCTTCTCAGGCAGCTTCCACATGAACATCTCCAATACCGATTGCATATTAATTAAAACGGGCATCAGTGGTTGCTGAGCTGGTAAACAATCGTGCCCAACGAAGCGCTACGACAACCATATTGTACTAGAACGACAAATCTGATTAAATCAGCAACATGCCATCCTCGTACTTCCAAACCCTCTATCGCTCGCTGAATACAGGAAGGCATTCAAAAAGTCGACCGCTCCGGTGGGGACCCTTCAATTGCCCACATGCCTAGAGGAGGGATACGGTTTCTCTATCCTTTCACTCAAATCCTCCACCATCATGCGACAAATCGTGATGTGGAGGGGTCAATGATGATGACGTGACGTGGAGGGTCAATGAATCAAACACCATCGTTGAAACCGAAAAAATACTTCCGAAATAGCAGGGTAGTCTACCTTGCTCCCGCCGTCGGAGCCGTCCGTGAAGAAGTCGGTGCACCACACCCCAGGATGTTCATTGGTTTCCGGCCCACCAACGGCGGGTGGCGGGTCCTGGTGTTGCCCGAGGAACACCGGGAAGATGGCGCGGACGTTGGAGGTGAGCGCAGCAGGCGCGTTGAGCAGCGCCTGCGCCGTCATCCACTCCAGCAGCACGTTGTCCACCCACGCGTTGACCGAGGTGAGCGGCTTCGTGCTGCCGAGGGAGATCACCGGCACCACCACCACTGAGCTCGTCAGCCCGATCATGAAGCCCTCCTCCCACGGCTGGCCGTTCTGAAGACACATCTTGTCCCAGAACACCTGCTTCCCCGCCACGTCCCCCAGCAAGTAAGCAAGCACACTCCCATGCGCCATCATCTCAATGCCCGAATCGTATCCGCACAACATCACATTGCGTCTACAGTCACGGACTTAAGGTGGAGACCCAGTCCACATACCACATGGCTGTCCGCATTTTGCTCATAGGGAGGGGGGCACATTGCAAGGTCTGGGGAGGGGGCGCGGAGCGCTGGACCCTCGCCACTCTCAGTGGTTCGGGCCAGATCAGCCAAACGCTCATGCAGAATACCACAATTTCTATCGATTTTGCATCTGCGGCGCTCTACTGTATTGAAGGTGACTCGCGCCCGTCACGCCAATAAGAGAGCAGAATATTATCATCTTTGATCTTGAACCCCCACAGCAAGAAATAGGGGTCCGGGGAGGTGGGGAGGGGGGGTTGGCCACAACGTGACCCAAAATCGAGGTCCAAGGATGATAAATCCAATGTCATTTGCCCCCCTCCTACCCATAAGGGGCAAAGCATGGGCAGCCCATGATATCAAATTGATTAATTATATCGGATGTGTACAATATGTGGCAGAGCAGATAGTGGTACCTGGGTGTGCGGCCCCTGCCCGGCAGAGCAGATAGTGGTACATACCTGGGTGTGCGGCCCCTGCCCGGCAGAGCAGATAGTGGTACCTGGGTGTGCAGCCCCTGCCCGGCAGAACAGATAGTAGTACCTGGGTGTGCGGCCCCTGCCCGGCCTCCACGCGGCGCTTGCGCAGAGCCTCGTACAGCAGCTCCACGAACCATGCCTCCGTGCGTACGCGGTAGCTCAGGAACACGTGGAAGGTGTCCGTGTTGCGCATCAACAAAGAACGCTGCAGCTCGCGGCGCATCGCTGCGGCCGAGCTCCATCGCTTGCCCTTGCTCTTCAAGATAGCCTGCACGTCGTCCCACCACCGCAGCAACATACTTCTGCCACCTCGTCCAGCAGATCTGATAGGCCATGAGCTCATCTACGAATGCGTTCCACCACGAGAAGAGGGCTCAACAATGTAAACTAAGAGAAGCAACTTGGAAAGTCCAATGAGAGGAGGCCGGCTTTGTTGTTTTAAAAATAAATGGTTAGTCCAATGAGAGGTCCTCTTTGCAACTTTCCGATTAAGAAAGTACGACTACGGTATCATGCCCAACCGCTTTGCCGGATTCACAGTAGCTCCAATCAGATTACTTAAGTGACTAATCATGAAATTCGCGAGAATCAGGATTGCGTAACTGAAACACAACTAATGCCCAGGCTTTGAATGAAATGGTTATCATTCACCGCTCGTGCCATTGGGCCGCATGGACATATCCGCCGACTCAGGAATGACGCGAAAGCTGAAAATCTTATTTCGAAAGGGCGCCGGTTGTACAGCAGGAAGCAGCAGCAGACCTTGGCGACCGTCCTCCCCACACTGTCCGACACGTGCACCCCGCGTGGGGCCACGGCCCGAGGATCCGGCAGTTCTGCACGCCCGCCAAGCTCCTCGAGGATATCTGCGGAGTCGGAGCTCCCATTGGCAAAGGGGAACACGCCGGTGAGGGCCTGGAAGAGGGTGACCCCGAGAGCGAAGATGTCCGCGCGCTGGTCCACGGCGTCGCCCTCCCACTGCTCGAGGGGCATGTAGTGCGGGGTGCCCGCCTGGGCGTGCAGGTACGTCTTGGAGAGCATGATGGTGGCCTCGCGCGTGCTGCCGCTGAAGCTCGCCGTGGACGTGTCCAGCACCGCGATGCCGAAGTCGATCAGCTTGACCTGGCACGGCTCCCTCGCCTCCCCCCCACACATGATTCGTGTCTGCTTGTACTAGATCGATCGATTTGTACAGCCGGACTACATCCACCGTAGATATAGAGAAGGCCGCTGGTTGCCGGTGTAGGCTGCTCAGGGGAGCGCCCCATCTGACACACTGCGAGTGCCTGGTCAACCTTCACCAGCCACCACCACTGGAACCGGTAGATATATTCAAAGTGGTATACAGATTTAGACATTTATCGGTTGAATTTTCAGAAGAATATTTCTATGCAATGTTATGAATCGTTATAAAGTGAAAATGTGTCACATGTCCAAGCTTGTTAGGAGCTCTCTGCAAGACTCGTAACTCTTCGAGACGGTCAGTCCGAGTCTTGGGGTAGACCGCGGACGTGGACACAAACTTTTCCTGACCCTGCAGATGTCACGAACACAGTTCTCATAATTATTATAGCTTACTAGTCTTTGCCCCCCTAGGACAGTTCCATGGACTAGGCAGTAGTCAGTACTCGTACAGTAACGGCTGAGTCAGACCTGCATATTATTTCCAAGTATGCGATTCGCACCTTGAGTGCCTGTGGGTGTATGCTTATCCTTGCGAATCCTTTGGCACCCCGAAGCCACAGGAGACTGCACTATGTACCCACGCCGGGGATCAAAGGATTCAGCACACACTTCAGGACACTCATCCGGATTCTCCGGAGCTCACTAGTGAAGAATGGGACCCCCTAAGCCTCACTCAGCCACCCGAGCCCCTCTGCATCTGCACCGCCAGCGCACTGCCGCCTTGTGCCTGAAGCCGGTTCATCCCTGCCCCCCGAGCTGCGCGAGCCATATCTCCACCACCAAGCCCACGCGCAAGACCACCCCTCTGCTCCCTGAGCCTCACTGGGCCACCTGAGCCCTTCTGCGGTTGTCCTGCCGGCGCACTGCTGC
>LGRX02003858.1:0-12329 GCA_001247695.2 Cymbomonas tetramitiformis | reverse complement strand
GGCGATCAACGGTGATCTTTGGTGATCTGCCAGTTCCCCGTAAATCGGATGACCGCCCAGTCACCTTGTCCGATCCGCTCCCGTTGGGTAGGAATGGCGAGAAAAAGAGCGGAAAGTAAGGCGAAGCAACAAGGCACCACTCCAGCGTCGCCTCTCCGCCAACACTCACAACCCCCGCCTCTTGACGCCTTTTCACCCCAACTCTCAAACTCGAGCCAACAGAAATTAATAATCAAATTACTCATACAAATACCCGCACGAATGATTGTGCCGCATTCAGCTCCATGTATCAAGGGACGGTATCGGCGGTTTTTTTTGCCATCGATAACTTTGAGTAACTGCAAAAACGATATCGATATATACGATATCTGAACAACTGATAATTTTAATTATCGATCGATATGAGTAACTTGGTAAATTGATATCGATCGATATGAGTAACTAGGTAAAGTGGTATCGATCAATAGTTAAAAAATCCTACTATCGATAATCGATTTTGATAACGATAACAGCCCAAAATCAGGTCGATATATCGATATCTCAACAAAGGCTGCATAATATATCAGGGGGCAACCTAGTCACAGCAGATTGAACAAAAATACATATTTCATTTATTTAGTGTTTATTGCAGCCATCATGGAGTGCTCTAGTGTGCCCTCAGTTACTCTCTTTCTCAAGTCTGAGTGCATCTGACCACACGCACTGAATATGCGCTCAACCCCACCAGTACTTGCAGGGGAAGCTAAAAACTGCCTAGCCATTCTAAACATGTTTGGAAGCTTGTGCTTTCTGTCTACCCACCAACGGACCGGATCTTCATACAGCCTAGCTGGGGGCATAGCTAAGTACAAAGTGAACTCACATTCAGCCTCCTCAGCACCACGCTCAGCCTCTATCCTCTCTACTATCGCATCCTCCTCATCATCAGAGTCCTCGAGGAAGGAAACAAGCTGCTTTTTCAGCTCGGCTCTGGGGGCAGCAATCGGCATACTGACAGTTATCTCACGAGAAGGCTTCCAATCTTCGTTGTAAGCGGCCTTCGACCACTCGATCACGCGGTCCTTCGTCAGCTTACCTTTGTCCCATTTGTCCAAGTGCTTGAAGGTAAGCGCCTTGTGCCTCGGGTCCAAAAACGTGCTTACAGCGAAATCCTCCAACTTGCAGAGCATCAGCTCATTGTAGTACCTGAAAATAAAATGGCACTTCGTAAACAAAATTATGAAGCAAGGTGCTAGCCGCAAACATAACCTAAAGCCAAAGTGACCCAGGAAGATCAATTCGACCGAGTCATGGGATCCATGACGCATGAGCGTCGTCCCTTGCCCTGGTCAAACTATCGATATTTTCGATATCTGCCCGATTTCGCGATATCGGGGTTCAGCGACGGCGCATATCGATAACACGCGAAAAAACTGATATCGATAAATCGATACAAAAAAACTCAAAACACTATCGATTGATATGAGTAAGTACCCAAACTCCTATCGATCGATATGAGTAAGTACCCGATATGATATCGATGAGTAACGATATTTTTCGATATCGCTAGAAACACTATCGATGAGTAACGATATTTTCGATATATCGATATATCGGGATATCGAACTATCGATACCGTCCCTTGCCATGTATTCTTTCGTCGAGACTTTCTCTACCTGCCTTGAGGATGACATTCCCAAGACTTGCCACACTTTCATATAATGTCTAGCAATCCTCTATGTTTTCCAATACGCCTGTCCCATAACCTGCTGCAGGTCGGCTCCTTCAAGGAAAAGTTCAATTGCTCCCGCTGTCCGAATGCTGAAGAATGTTTCCCCATTGAACAGCCCCGCTTTTTGCAACCAGCATTTGAGGTCTGAATTCATCTGCTTCCTGGAAATCGGACTATTTTCCACTTTGCCGGACCTGACTGGTCTGAACAAGAATCCTTGTGCAAGGTTCAGACCCAAAATTTTCATCACTTGGAGGTAGTCCTCCAACGCTGAGATGGGGCATTTAGATTTATCAGGGAGTCTTTTGATTCCGAAAACGTGTTCATCGCCCGAACGGAGTGTCTTCCCCCACTGGTAGTTGAAGAGAAAACCGGAGTTATCGGGAAATCTTATGATCCCTTCCACCCTTGTGGCGCCCAGCTCCGCCGGTCTCTTCAGAGCGTATAAGTCCATCGGGATCATTGCCTTACATCTAAGAGTGATGAACAAAAGTATCCAATCTTGTGTCGAGGCAAAACCAGCTGCCTCTGCGTTCATGTGAATCACTAGCTTGTCGATCGTACAACTGAAAAGTGGTGTTGCCTGATTTGGGGTGATTCTTGCTTGCAACTGTTCATTCCTGGTCATCGTTTCATAGACCTTAACCACCCTACCTGTGCACGGGTTGTCCGACCCGCCCCTTCCGAAATCCTGGAAGGCACTAGAGAGTCTGCCGATAAGGGAATTCACCGAACTTGCGGCTTGCCTGACTGGGCAACTACATCTTCCCAGTTGAGGGCACGTGGCCGAATGAACGTTAGTCTTACCGAACTGTTCCAAGTAAATAAGATACCATAAGATGTGTTGCGCTGTACACGAATCCAATGATTCTGGTGGGGTCATGCAAGCCAGGAATTCCCCGAGGGCCCGCAAATTTCGGAGTTTGGCCGATTGGTACACATCCCTGGCCCTTGCTTCCTGAAGCTCCTTCGTTCTTAGATGTATGGCGGCCCAGTCAGGGGATTTTCTCAACAGGCTCTTGCCACCACCCTGTTAACCTCAAAATTTCCCCTTCCCCAAAAGTTACAGGCGTTCAACAATTTATTTTCCAGGGTAAACGGATTACTATGGGAGGCTTATTAATATATCACATGAATTTTGTGTTTTTGGAATACGAAGTGTTTCTAAGAAAAATCGAATCTAAAAATCCAGACTGCCCACGGGAGTGGGCCTGCTTCTGACCATCTTCCATTTCTAAGTTGTTGGAAACAGACCTCTCCTACTTCAGCGATTCTGAACTTTTGTTTGCACAGCTTATTGTACGTAGTCCACCAGAACCCATCTGGAGAGAAACCATCCCACTGTGGAGCAACCACAGAGGCTGACGCTTTCTGTTCTCTAAGATACATCAGGAACGGTCCCATTAATGCAAAAGGCGGATTAGCATAACAGTTCAGTCCAGCTAGTGGATAGGCAAAGACATTGGTGCCACAAGCTTCTTTCTCTGGCAGCCTTGAGCAAAATCGCATTTTGGGACATCCCCGAACATTAGCCGTTGTTGCGAAGCAGTCGATGTTGTGCCGTCCAAACATCATGTTCAACAGAGGAGAGAACCGTGGCATTAATGAATAATGAGACTCTTCATCCGGGACTACAATAGTTCCATCAGGTCCCCTTGAAAAGGAAACCACCTTCAGCTCCAAGTTGTTATCCGCGACAAATCTATAGAGCTTTTATGCCAAGTCCTTGCATGCTTTCGCGCCCAGGTTAGACGAGAGGATTCTCGATGAATCCCAGATATTTTTATCCAAGATTATGTCCCAGCGTTGCGGGACCCGTTCTACTGGGATTTTGAACAAGGCTTCAGAAATCAAAATTGACTGATCCACCGACGAGCAGGTTCTCAAATCTCGATAACACGAAATTTCATCTTGGAATTCCCCTGCTCTGATTGATGCCGTGACTTTTGTACCATCGACGTTTGTATCCACGAGTATCGAGCAGTGGGCCTGCTTCCTAAATGCGGACACCTTAATCAGCGACGGCTGGAAGAGTTGACCCAAGTAGAGTTTGAAATGCCTCATCTGCTTACTGTTCAGGAAAAAACCTTTTCTGCAGAATTCGTGCCTCTTTGCCAGGAAGGCATACAGCCTCCTGCATGCAATAAGGATGCCCGGGGCTGCGATTGACATTGAAACCAACTTTCCTGCCACTCTTTCCAGGTCTCTGGCCGAAATACTTGACGAAGCTCGCAGGTCCGTTGCCAGGCTCAAGAACTTATCCCATTTTTTCTGCGGGATGAAGAATTCCTGCTTCGCAAGGTCAATACCAATGCCTAGCCAGGTGATGGTCAAGGACGGAATGAACTCCGTCTTCTCCAGATGAATAAAATATCCTGCCGCCGTCATGCATGACGAGACAACGAACGCCGAGATTTTGGCTCTTTCATGTTTCGTAAGAGTTGAAGCTCCCACTGGGGCCGGCCCCCCGGCATTATCATCAATGTAGTATGCATTTTACACATCTGACGAGGTTACGAGGTAAAATTTTCGGAATTTCGTAGTTTTTTTCTACAAACCCGTCAAAACGACCCCTTCATATTGTGCTGATTTCTCCAGTTTCACAAGGGAAATTGTGCTTTGTATTCATGCTTTTTTTGTGGAAGGGTAGATGTGATAATTCATAATATAGAGCATAATTTTGTGCTCGGATTCTTGCGTTTTAATACAAGCCATATAATCAATTTTTTAAGTCACAACGCATACAAATTGCGGGTTATTTCTACTTTAGGCTTCAACCAAGATTGTTGGTACAGGTAGTCAAGGAAAATAGCCGGCTTACAACAAAATTACAATGGACCAACTCAGTTCGGCAATTTCAGTACCTCAATACTAACGCAGCAAAGCTGCCCCTTCTCGACTCGCACGGAACATTCCTAAGGCAATTCTTACACCTCAATACTAACGCAGCGGAGCTGCCCCTTCTCGACTCATGCAAGACTTTCCCCTCGAGTAACACAATCACATCATTATGCCGCGGCTCCTTGCTTGTGGCCACCACGTGCTGCGGCAAAAGCTGAGTTCTACAGCTCTCCATCCTTTGGGACCTTCCCGCTTACACTTTGCCATCTGTTGCTGAGCTTCTCATTCCCGGAAGGTCAACGCGCCGGACTTCCTTAGCAACTCCGCGGTCAACTCCACATCCGGGTGCACTTGGATGTCCGTCGGCTTAGGTGCTATTTGCACGTACCGGGGCATTACACGGGTGCAGCAAGCATGTGTCACGCAGAACTGAAACTTGGCATCGTGCCAGTTGCCATTCACCTCCCGCCTCCCTTGCACCGCCACCCTAGGCGCGTCGGCATCCAGCACCGGTTGCTTCACACTCCTGCCTTCGTCTTTTGCACGTGCTTTCTGTGTGGCACAGCCTTGCTGCACGTTTAGTGCCGCAGCACAAGAAGCCTGCCGACCTGAACCCGGTACCAGCATCCACTGGCCTTGTTGCAATCCCCTGCCACCAGCACTCACCTCAGGTGTGGGGGTAATCTTGACGTTAGCAAGCTCTTCCAGAATGTACTGCACTTCATTGTTCGTGAAGCCTGCCTGAATGTAAAAGGCATGTCCCGGAGAGAATCCGGCTTCCTTCAGCACGAAACAGATGTGCACACACCAATGTACCGCCGAACTGCGGGCGTTCCTGCCCATTAAGTTAGTCCAAGCCTTGCAGCTGCAAGAGATGCGTTGACTTCGTACTTGGGAGGCCCCCCTCTCCCCAAAGTGGATGTCACGTGCGGCCTCCAGGTACCCAAAAACCACTTGGTGCCCAGCACCCCCCTGTGCCGCAACCGTGAAGCTTCGATCAAGGATGCCATTCACCACGTTGAACCTGGTAAGGCGTGGGGTGGGTGCCCCCACTTGCAGCACCTTCAGCTTGGTCTCCCCCAAAAACAGGTCGGCCAACACTTTGGCCTGGCCTTTCGTTGTTTTCAGCATGTACCGTACTTCCCCAAGAGTGCCAACAGACATGCGTGCCCCCAGTCGGTCCGTCGAGTGAATGTGGGCCTCCATCAAGTACTCCGTCACAAGCTCCTTGTTCATCTGGGAAGAAACTATCCAGGACCGATCGGCAGCATTGTTGTTGCGGTCAGCATCCACCGACCATTCCCACTCACCGCTCTCTGGAATCTTACGAGCCATCCGAATGCATGGCTCCGCGTCGGTCAAGTCCACGGTCAGACGCCTCTTCTTTGGAAACCTGCGCTGTGTGTCCGGTCGGTGGTTGCGCGTCTCCGAGGTGTCCGCTGGTTTGTCCAAGTAAGTCTCTCGGAACTCTTCCAAAACATCATAGCTGAAGTGGCGTCCCCTACGAGCAGCTTCGAACTGTTCCCGGCGCTCTTGGTACAGTGCACCTGTACGCCCGTGTTCCCTTGACTCGTGACCTCCTTGTAGCATGTACTGCAGCTTGTGACTCTGTTGGATGAAGCTGACACAAGTCACCGAAAAGAACTCCGACATTGAGACAATCTCCCCGAAAATCTTCTTGTCACGTCCAATCAAAGGCTCGGCCAGGTTTGCGCCCTTGTTCTTGAAGAAGTGCATGCATCGTTGTGCTTCACGTTCGTAGAAGGCCATGAACTGGGTCAAATTGTCCTCCACGTCCTTCCGGGACTGTTGCTCGATGAACAAGACCAACGCTTTACGACTATCCATCACCTGCTCAACACCAAGACACGTCAGGGTTGGCGAGCTAAAAGCAGGTTGATGAAGGTTTTACAGGTGTCCACTACCCACGCTTAGGTACATCGCGATGTACCTAACTATACGTGTACGTTTAATGCCGCGGTGAGCCAAATTCTCGACGCGGGGTCGTGTGGCCCATTTCAGCCGTTGACGACATGTCCCTGTTGGTCATGAAGCATTTGGTTTATGGTATTTAGGTCAATACGATAGTCTAGGCAGGTCATCGATATTGACAAACTTCAGAAAATGTACATTTTCAAAACTCCGAAAATCTTAGGTACATCCCTTAGGTACATCGCGTTTGATGCATGTGTACGACCGGTGAATGATGAATATCGATACACATTTGTTACAATGGTATTTAACACCCCTTAGGGCAGTTGTAATTTCAGGGGTTTGCACTTAAACACCCAAGCACGCCTTCACTCGACACGCGGTTGTAGGCACCTAAAACTGATCCCACAGTATATGCATGCACGAAAAATCGATATTCCGCCTTAGGGTTTCGCACGTACGAGTGAACGATATTCATCAGGTGTGGTTAGAGGCTTGCATGGAAATTATTTATAGCATCTCATAATGAAGGCTCTTGTCAATTATTGTCGGATTTCTGCCGTTCGCTTGCGGAACTCCACTTGGAGTTGAAGGCTGCAGCGTGTGCCTTCACCTCGCGTCCTTGGAGAAGCTGCCCTATTGCGCGACGAGCGGCCATGTTGGATACGTACCGCGAGCAAGTAAGGTCAATAGCGCGGATTTTTCGGATTCTCTAACTACATATGAATTATATTTTATCAAGGTCTACTACCAGAATCCAGCCGAACGTTCACAGAGAGAACAATGCCGAGCTTGCCGAATATGGCGGGAAAACATTTATTTTGACCTGGGTTTTTTTGTTTTCTTCAAAAAGAGTGATTTTGAATGCATCAGAGCGTATATTGTACGGATCGGATCCGAATGTTGGATCATAATATCGATAGAAGAGGGTGTCTATTGGTTAATTGTCACTACAAGGGGCACAAAACGTCGGATTTGGGCCTTGATTTAATATGTACGGCTTAGGTACATCGTTCTGTACCTAAGGCCCTTGGGTACATCCCCATGTACCGAAGGGTAGTGGACACAGGGCGGGACCAATACCTTTCGTGGGGCTAGCGCGTGCAGCCAGGCGTAGACCAGGCGAATGAACTGGTCTTCCTGGAAGTCGTCGGTTAGCCACTTGCAGTGCACACCCACTGCCTTCGCCACATGAAGCTCACAGTCCTTCTCGATCTCCTCGCCCTCCTCGTTCGTGATGGTTACCGCACGCCGTTCCTTCACCGGTAGGTGCTTGTTGAAATGTAGCCGTGCGCCGGCCCACCCTCCCCCTCCGCTGTCCCGAACTATACAGAACGGGCGAAACTTCGGGGTACCGCCGTTGAACTCTTTCGAGCAGGCGTCCTTGGGCAAGAGTGTTCCCTCGATGTCTTCCTTTGCCCGCACCGCAATCACATGGTCACAACCTTCCCACATCTTCTGTTCGTCCTCCCCCCGTTCTCCACCCGGTAAAGGAAAAGTAGCCAGCTTCAGTATACCAATACCGTGGATCACCGTGCACATCTGTTGAGAAAAACAATATCCTCAGCCAAAAGTGTTCGTCTTTGAATGGGTCGCGTGCAGTAGTAACTCACAAAAACAAATATACCTGCTCAATGCAAGAAGTTGCCACACAGCTGTGGCCGGCATCGGAATATGCAGGTGCCCTGTTGAATGGAGGTTTTCCAATGCGTCTGTCCATCAACAACATGATCTCCGCAGGAGACCACGGAATGTCCAAAGGAGACATGAAGAACTTCAGGGGGTGACGGTCGAAATGAAAGACCCGGAGCCCTTTCTTCTTTAAAGCCCGATCCAGTTCACCCCACTCGACGTCCGCGTCCTTCTGCATCGTGCGGTTGCCAGACTTCGCCTTAGCCGTGTTAACTTCAGCTCTGACCGCCCGGACGTCTTGAACCTCCTTTGCAACTCGGAACACGTCCTCCAAGCTTCCTTCGTCGGTAGAAAGCATCTTCGTGAAGGCTTCCATCGTTGCTGCAGCTTTTAGCCTCTCTGCACTAGCGTTACCAAATGATGGCACCGCTTTCGCAATCGCTTCCTGCGTGTCGGGTGAAAGAATCGCCTTTCCTTTTTTCTGCACAGGAGAACAAGCGTGTACACCCTTGTGCTCGAAAAAAAGAAGACACCCTCCACCAGCTTCCAGCTCCACGCGTGCAGCCGTGCAACGAGCTGAACAAGGAATATATTCTGTTGGGACTTGGCACTTGGGGCAAACCGGACCAAGAACCTGTACAAGCCCGAAGAAAGGGTTAGGTAAAAAAATGCCAAATAGTACCTTTGAGACAAAGGTTTTAGGGAACGAAAGAGAGTATTCACCTTGTGTCCAAGAAAGTCTTCCTGTGTGCTTGACGTTGGTCGCTTCACAAGGCGCTTCACGAAGTGTTTGCCACCAACTTTGAAAAACACGCAGTCCTCCACTTTACAGACATATTCACCAAGGCAGTGCATTGAGCGAGCTGAAACGTTCTGCTTGCCGTAAACGTCACTTAGCGACTTCCAAGTAGTGTTACCACATGCGGAGGGTGACCGGTGAAAACTCCACGCGTTTTGTGTAAGCACTCCACGCCGTGTTTTACTCCACATTTTTCGTGTCACGACTCCACGTGCGTCATCTCATGTCATCGTGTCGCTTTTCGTTTCGTTTCTGTGACACAGAGGAGGAGGAATGTTCTCGCCCCGCTCGTGTCGCGATGTCATCTGTCGCGCGGTCAGATCGGTCAGATCCTGAAAAATGGTAGCGAGCGCAAGCAAGGCAAGCGGAGGGCAAGGGCGAGGGCAAGGGCAAAGGCAAGGGAAAGGGCTGAGGATAGCGGCAGTTGCATATAGTTTAGGAGCATACGAAAAATATTTTCGTTCAGAAATAGTTTTTATGTGCTTCTGGGATCGCTTAGGTACTAAGACCGCTGACGGGAAGGGCGGGTCGCAAGCATCTTTGAAGCATTCGCGTTTCAAAGATGCGTTTTGTATTTTGGGTGCGACTACCCAAATTACAAATCAGCCGAGCGCTTCCCGTTAGCGCGGGGTATTCAGCATCAAACTGTTGCATATTCATAAGGTTGCGACTTAGGATCCAAGCGCACAAAGGCATCGGGCGAGTATCTTGGACACGAACAAGATTCTACAAGCCTTGTTTTGGGTTTGGGTTTGAATCTACCCAAACCCAAAACTGCCTAGTAGAATAGGATTTCTCGTGCGTTTCAGCACGCGAAACTCCGCATAAGTAATCATAACAGTAATATGAGTTGCGATCCCGTCGTTCAAGGTCTAATGTTGAGAACTCGCGAGACGAGAGTATGTCAACATCGTGCGTTTTGGGTTTGGGTTTGAATCTACCCAAACCCAAAACTGCCTCGCACCGCTTGAGTTCTCGTGCGTTTCAACCGACGAAACTCATCACAAATATTCATATCAGTAGTATGAACTTATCTTGTGAAGCACAGGGCTTGGGTTGAAGCATAGGTGAAACAGATTGATATCCTACGAGACATGTCAGTCCAACCCAAACCCAAAACATGTCTCGCGAGTGTTGACATACTCTCGTCTCGCGAGTTCTTAACATCAGACCTTGAGCATCGGGAGCGGAATTCATATTACTGTTTTGAACATTTGTGCGGAGTTTCGCGTGCTGAAACGCACGAGAACCCCTATGCTGCTAGGCAGTTTTGGGTTTGGGTAGATTCAAACCGAAACCCAAAACGCACGATGTTGACATGCTCTCGTCTCGCGAGTTCTCAACATTAGACCTTGAACGACGGGAGCGCAACTCATATTACTGTTATGAATATTTATGCGGAGTTTTGCGTGCTAAGACGCACGAGAACTCCTATTCTGCTAGGCAGTTTTGGGTCTGGGTAGATTCAAACCCAAACCCAAAACAAGGCTTGTAGAATCTTGTTCGTGTCCAAGATACTCGCCCGATGCCTTTGTGCGCTTGGATCCTAAGTCGCAACCTTATGAATATGCAACAGTTTGATGCTGAATACCCCGCGCTAACGGGAAGCGCTCGGCTGATTTGTAATTTGGGTAGTCGCACCCAAAATACAAAACGCATCTTTGAAACGCGAATGCTTCAAAGATGCTTGCGAACCGCCCTTCCCGTCAGCGATATCAGTACCTAAGCGAGCCTAGAAGCACATAAAAACTATTTCTGAACGAAAATATTTTTCATATGCTCCTAAACTATATGCAACTGCCGCTATCCTCAGCCCTTGCCCTTCGCTTGCATCTGCCTGCACGACACGAGCGGGGCGAGACGATGCATTCCTCCTCCTCGAGCGCACGAGCGGAGGGGAGGAGTGTTCTGCGACACACGCACGGGACACGGCACGACGCGACGGTCCTTCGCGAATGACCGTGATATGACATATGTCACATGCGTGGAGCGGTGACACGAAAAACGTGGAGCAAAACACAGCGTGGAGTGGTGACACAAAACGCGTGGGGTTTTCACCCTTTTTCCACATGCGGACCAGGTGCGGTTTGTGACGAAGAAATCAAGTTGTAGTAAAGGGGTACCTTTCCTTGTGCCAGTGAGCTCTCCAGTGAAATGGGTTGCGAAGACTTTTGAACCGTCGACGTCAACAGGCACTTTACTGGTAAGTGTGACGCCCTCCGGCCACGTTATTTCCCCTGAAGCGTTGTTGTTGCTGGCAGCATCAGACTTTTGATGTTGCGGAGAGAAGCTGGCTCTGGAGCTCTCACCGGTAATTAACAAGTCTTCTGAGTCAGAGTCGGAGTCTGAGTCAGAGTCAACCAAATAAAGCAGGAATTTCTTCCTCGGGGTCCGAACACTCGATGAATATTTGGTAAAGATGCTCAGGGACGACTGGTAACAACTCAACACTTTGAAATATTTCGTCAGTGTTCATGTTCATCAGGGTGTAACTCTGATCATCTTTGACCTTAAAAACTTTACGCAGCACCTCCCCAACAACGTAAGGGTCGCCTTTTGCAAAAACAAGAGGGACTTCACTGACAGTTTCTTCCCCGTCGTCGTTGTACACGACGTTAAAAAATTGCGACGACATTTATTTTGTTACATATTTTTCCTTGCGTAACGACTAAACAAAATAATTCAAAAGCGGCGCAGAAACTTCAAGGGTGTGAACTTTTCACAAGACAAGAACTGAACTGTCACAGGGCAGTTGACCTGTGACAAGGCAAGAGTACTGTTACACTCTACGCGTCTGTCAAATTTTATCAATGTCTGTCACGCCGCGGTAAAACGCGCACGCGAAAAAAAAAAGTCACGGACAGCTGTCGCGCGTAAGGCCAGCAAGTGTCACAAGTCAACAAACCCAAAAAAGGCGGCACCTTGAAGAAATACTGTAAGTTTAAGAACCTTTTTTGCGGGGCACCACTTAACTTTGAGCCGTTTGATTCTAACTTTTCAAAACTATTCAAAGAAGATGGGACCTAAGTCTAAAAAACCGGCAACTCCTAGGGGTCCAGCGCCCGAACGCAGCAAGGTTAGGCACAACTACCAAGAGATCTTCGAGACTCACTTGGTAGAATTAAAAAAAGAAGCGAAGCTCTCCGACTGCTGGTTCGGAGACAACCCTCGCGGAGACGAGAACGATGGGGAGGCCGTCAAGGAGTCCTACGCGCAGCATGGGAAACTGCGTGACGAGCCGCCCATGCTGTGGGCAAAGCTTCCCGCTGAGAGGCCGGAGCACTACGCTCACATCCCTAAAAGGTAAAGTCCTAAACTCTGCCGATGCAGCAATATTTCCTGGAAAAACAGTTGAGCCCGCCTGTTTTAACATTAATGTCAAAAGTAAGCCGATGCAGCAATATTTCCTGGAAA
>LGRX02003856.1:0-13068 GCA_001247695.2 Cymbomonas tetramitiformis | reverse complement strand
GGACCCCGCATGGACCAGTGGGTGGCGCACCCGAGATGTACTACACGGGGAAGGCAATAAGTGGACCCCGCATGGACCCGTGGGGTGGCGCGCGATCAGAAATACGGTCTGACTGCTGGGTCAGCGACAGCGGCCTCAGCGGCAATCGAGTCCATGCGATTATTCGCCGGGGCCATGCGCTTAATAAGTGGAGTCCAGGTAATTATTAAGCGGGTCCGTATGCTTATCTTGCGGGTCCATACGATTATTCCGCCGGTCCATGTGGGTAATAAGCGGGTCCATGCGACTATTGTGTGGGTCCATACGGTTATTCAGCGGGTGCGTGTGGTTATTTTGGGGGTCCATACGATTATTCGACGGGTTCATACGGTCATTAAGGAAGTGCATGTGACAAAATGACCGCACGGGGAAGGTTATGCGTGGACCTCGCACGGACCCGCAAAAATATTTACACTGTACATATGTTACACATTTGTCAGTAGGAAACGGTTGGGTTGGTAGCATACTAATATTATCATACATCGAAAATAGGGGTATACTAAAGGTCCCCGATAGGTCCAATACGGGTCCGCTGCGATTCTGGTACGGGTCCAGAGTGGGTACGCTCTAGGTCCATGCTTCAAGCGGCGTGATCATCTTCATCGTCAGCAACTTCACCAACAAAGTCAACGGTCCGGTCCAGAACCACCGCCAATATACCGGGCGTCTCTCTGATTCCCAAAGGCAGTCGGCGTCGGTTCAAGGGTGTGATTGCTAAGCGCTTAGGCAGCCACGGTATTGGCACGATGCAAACCTGGGACTCAATTTCTTCAGCTCGGATAATAGAATCCTTCGTGGCCCATGGCAAGTCGGTGCGTAGAAATACGGTCTGGCTGATGGGATCAGCGACAGCGGCCTCTTGAGGAAACCACCTGACTTTCACCAAAATGAATGGGTCGTGGCCGTGGATCGACATCTTGAAGACATCCAGCAACTCCGCGTACCTGATTGATCAGTATAATTCTGGGTAAAATTTGAGATCGCCTAACTCAACTGAACGAATACAACGAGGGCAACATGTCGTCCCCATTAGACCGGGATGTGGGCGGGACGGGGGCACGCACCAGTCCTGATTTTCGTATTGGGGAGTGCGAATGCCGTCAACCATTTTGTGTCCAACGAATATATCTCTGAACTTCACAAGCATGTATCGCTGCATACTCTCCTTATGAAGGTCTTTATCACGAGCTCTGAACATGCTACGTCCAACCTTTACATAACTGTATCGTAAAAGTCGTGGCGGTGGCGAGGTAATGAAGTTGATCTCTTCCGTGGTAAACTGCTTGCCGACCATTCCTTCGCCATTGGGGTTCGGCTCCTTCCTCCACGTGCTGGCGTTGTCGAAGGTAGGGTCTACAAGACGCAACGGGGCAACGCGGTTTCCAGCACGTTGATGCCGACGGACACGTTGTTGATGCATCCTGTTTTGAGAATCAGGTGAAGACATTAGTCCGATGCGGGTCCCATGCCGGTCCTAGGTCCCGCCCCCATGGGGACATCGTTTCCGATGGTTCCAAAGGACGACTAGCGAGTGCGACTGACTATAAAAGTGATGCAAGTGTGGGTACAAACCGTCGAGATCGCCGATTTTCCGCCCTGATGCGTGCTGCAGCCAATTCAAACTGATCTCGAAGTTCGGCAAACCAATCGAAATGAAGGTACAGCCAGGATTTGATGTCCTTAATGGTATCTGAAGCCCAAAATATCGAACTTTATTTGAAGAACACGATATCGAAATGCAATACATGGGGCGGGGTCGGGGCGGGGTGTGGGACCGATGGGTCCGATATGTTGACTCAACAGGGGCGGCACGGTATCACATACCTTCTGATAGCAGCGTGTTCTTGCCTTGACGCTCCACCCCGGATTTGAGCATCATTGAAACCCGCAAAGGTTCGGGGAGTGGATATACAGGTGGCTTCGATCCTCGCGCCAAATCGCTCAACCCGCGACAAAGGTTTACGAGGCGCTCCAGCTCTATATTCTTCATGATGCTGGCCACCGGACTCGATCGCGTTTTGACCGCCCGTTTCATTCGGCCAAAGTAGTCCTCGAAGCAAAACATCCATAGCTCACGTGCTGGACCGTACATCATGAGCTGCGGCACGACATGAGTAAGGAGATGCTGCATCATCACCAAATCGGCTGGTGACATGTGATCTTCACCAAGCTTTAGGACCACTTTCACTCTCTCAATGAGACCTGGCATTTCCTGGAAAAGGCAAATAGCAGATCTCAAAAGGAAATAGTATGGGTACAATATAGGTGCATGCGGACCTACAATGCCCACGTGGGTACTAAATCAGGGAGACGGTCCGCCCCCATCGGGGCGGGGCTCCGGACCAAGATTGCTGCTAAACTAGGCAATGATGCTTTACCTTCAAAAGAATTGTAGGGCTGACAACCTCACGAACGATGGAGCATATCTCCCCAACATAATCCGCGTGCAAAGGCCTTTCCACGAGCCCATCCCGACCAGGCCAGCTCGACAGAACAGGCATAATTCCTGAAGTCATCGCCGTGATACCCAATGCCGCCTTTAATCTTCGAGGAATGAAATTCTCGTTAGCCTTCAGTTGCATAAGCTTCTGGGGCAGTGGGCCCCATGATTTTGGTGCGCCCAGAACGTCACGTAACCACTCGGTCATGGCAATTCTCGACGGCTTCGACGGTGCCCACGGAGATGGTTTACCTGCAGTGGGCACAAAGCGACAGGTCAAGATTGTGCCCCTACTTGGGGCCCAGCTCCGTACCCGTTGGGGCTAGTGTGGGTCGGGACGGGTCCCACGCGTGGTACCCCTCGACTCTAGCAACTTACCAGCAAGTCGCTGAGCTGCTGTTCGAACACGTGTAGCATTGCGAGGTTGCGGAGGCGCAACAAGCCAGCCCCGATTGACCTTAAACTCTCTTGCAAAATTCCGACAATGCGCTGACCAGTTGCCACCACAAATCGATTTGTGTAAGCGTTGGACCAAGTTGCTCAATATGTGCATCAAGTCCAAAAGGTACATGTATATGACGTGGAAGTACACCAATCTGGAGAACGCGCAAGGAGTTTTCACACCAAACTTCTTGAAACTATCTTGTAACTGCTCTTTGGAAGCGCCGTTCTTCGCCATGCCTTTGTGCAACTGCTGTATTTGTCGGACACGTTCATCGGTGTGGAGGTCAGTCTCGGTATCGCCACCTGGGTAAGTAAGTGTACAATCCATAATGAATTGGGGCAGATTGGGGGCGGGTTGTTGGCGGTACGGGGGCGGGATAAGGGCGAAACAGGGGCGGGGCCAGGGCGGGACTCGGACAGTGCTTAGTAAGCACCAACGCTCCTATCACAAACTTCTCGGTAAACGCGACAGGTACAAGACGGGGGCGGTATGGGGCCCAAATACCGGACCGACATGGGACCAACATAGGACCGATCTATATGAGTATGATTGTACATCCAAGAATGGGCGGACCTCGTCGCTTTTGGAACTTCTCCAGAAATATCGTTTTCCCCATCTTGCTTTTCGCAGCCCCAATGCCGTTGATCAGGCACTTCAATCAAGCATCCCATAATGGCAGTCGCAGCCATTCGTCGGGATGCGTCCACAAGGCCAACGTAATCCATGAGTACCGCGTACACCATGCATCGAACTGTAAATGGTTCTTTCTCGATGACGTCGAAAACCGTATGACCAGTGGACCACAATACCTCTAGCTCATCCACCAGGTGGTCGTAAAAGAGCGAAGTATCATTGGGCTTGCCCTCCGCAATACCATACGTGAACACGTGCTTGTGTCGTTCCTCCCCGGGCAAGTTGCCAATCGTGAAGCAAATGGGCATGGTGCTGGATAGCTGATCGTTGAACGGGTTGATTCCATCCGCGCAAAGAATAATCCATAGATTCCGGCGGTCTGCGAAGAAATTGGGGTACTTCTGGACCAAAGCTCGGAGAGCAGGAGAATCTGCATTGGCATGGACGGGTCCAATGTTAGGTCCCCATCGGTCCGGGGTCCCGACTACATGTATACCACCTATCGAACCTACTATCATATCAATCTAATAATTTACTAAAAGTTCGCTGATTGAGCTAGGATAATGAGTGTTGGGTCCCGCAGGTGTCCGGTATCGGGGCGGGCCATTGGACCGATTGGAACAGGAAAGGGACTATGGAATACTCAACAGGGCTGAGCATTTTTTATGATTCGCACCATGTATCCCGGTGACTTTGTCTGGTTGTTGGTCAGGGAGCTTGGTCGCATCGAAGCTCCGCACCATCGCGGCATATTCTGGACAAAGGAAGATGTACTCCAGCAGTGATTCCAAAGGCCAGTATCTGAAAATAGATCTTGCTCGACCGTTCGTTCTCACCCCGTCGTGTTCTTTTCCCAACCTATACCTCGATGTCTTACACTTCGGGCATTTATTGAGCTCGCTGTGTTCACCTTTGTACATGATGCAGCCCTTGATGCACACGTGCACCTCTTTGTACGCATGGTAGAAGGGTTTAAACCGCATCAATGTCTCGGGGTACGTGCGAGGAAGGACTTGCCGTTCTTCGATGTTAAGGAGCCTTCCCCGGACGATGTCGAGAATAGATGCAAAGATGGACTGGGTCCCGTTGTGCTCGACCTGCATCTCCAAAAGGTCAAGTAACAGTCCGTTGATCTTGGAAATGTCCTGCAGGGCGCCAACACTTCATCAGTCCATCCGCGCTTGGTACTAGAAGGATGCATGTGTAAAGTCATGGGGCAATATGGGTCCCCATCCGGTACCATACATGGGACCGGGCCGTTTACACAGGTCCCATATCGGTCCCATGTGGGTACCTTAACTTGCAAGCAGCACTCACTACTGTAACCGTACGAGGCGGTATGTACTGGTCCTAGACCGGTACCACGTCCCGTACCAATACGTCCCCCAAATGTTCCCAATGGGTACCACATCCTGAACACCCTACTCACCACATCGTCTTCTCCATCGGAATCGCCCGCAGAATCGTCAGTAAGGTCTTCGGCATCTTCATCCTCCTCGCCACTAACTTCCCCGTCGCCGTTGTCGTCTCCATGGGCACGGACGCATGCCCCAGATACAGTATTGCCCAATCACTGCACTGCCTGCGAGTGTCAACGACCCCCACAGGGCACCTGGCCTGATGCGGACTGCTTGTGCAGGCAGCCCACGGCCACAGCGGTGTGCGTTTAGTGGGGCCGCCCCCCCGCTGTATCCGGGAGACCCCCATGAAAACGTTCACGGGCTACCTGCGTGTACTGCTGGAATGCCTCCGTCACTGCACTGCACATTGAACGTGGGGAAGCGGGGCAGCTAGGGGCTTCAGCGCCTCGGTCAGGAGAGAATGCAGGCCTCGGCCAAGTGTGATAACCAGTGGATGACCTCCCATAACCAGTAGGGACGGGAATGCCACCCGTCGCCTTCCGTGGTCGATGCACACTTCTGTCCAGTGTTCGCGTGTCCACCATAAATTATCCTCGTCAGTATGCTCTGACCGGTATGCCACACGAGCATGACGTACTTGCTCCACGACTGCTGCAGGTGAGCGAAGGCGCTCCTCCAGGAGTTTGAGTGCCGGTTGCACCCACGGAGCGGCCACGTCCGAGGTGACGTACCTCAGTCTCGTGAACTTGCGCCGCTCACTCATCTAGGAGGTACGCTTCCCTGAATTGAGAGCGTTCCGGCAGTACACATTGGTCATCCTCGAAGATGTAATACACTGGCTTGGCGTCGGGGTGCTCCAGACGGCTGAGCACGTGCGTGGATCTTAAGTCCACGCTCTTCTCCAGGAGCGTCGCACAACGAAAGGCACGCTGACCCTCAGTGCCAAATTCGATCAAATCATCGAAGGCCAGTTGAATGGTCCCTCGCAGGTTCGTCGCCTTGGTTTGACCCCCCAAGGGAAGATGCCAGCCATTCCTGGCGCAGGCGATCGTCTTGTTATACCGGTTCGTCACGCTGGCAGAGACAGCGTGGTGATCCGCCAACCCTCGTCGTGCATACCACTCTCCCAGCTGAAACTTGACGGAGAGGTTGTCCACATACCTCACCATGAATAATGTGAGGGAGGAATGGAACATTATCCCCCAACCTCAGCACTGGTCATCCAGGTCTGCGATGATTTGCCGCCCGCTCTGTCCTTCTCGCGACTCCTCAACTTCGTGGCTGCTTCAATAGCTGACCAATCTGAGCATGCTGAAGAAAATTCTGAGTCAGACCTGGGGGATGGAGTCCCAGGTGTCCCTGTCCGCGTGGAGGATACTCTTGCCAGTGCGCCACCAGTCAGCGCCTCTCGAACAGGGGACTCGGTGCCGGACGGGCCAGCGCCCGCGCTCGAAGTTCATGCCCCTGTGGCCGTAGCTGCCATGAGCTGAGGCGGTGGCGACCTGCGCTGAGGCGATGGCGGTGGCGACCTGCGTCTGCCAGGGGCGTCGATCGCTGCAAGACCCAATTCCTTCGTGTCAGCGCACCGGAGCATCTTCCTGCCTTCTCCCAGGTGCAGGTACTCTTGCGCAGATGCATTGTCAGAGAAGACTGCGCCACCCCCAAGACCATCGTCAACCGGGTAGAACTTTGTGGGCCTCTTGGCTTCCAGCTTGATCAGCTCCAAGAGTGGCCGGTTTTGCCCATGCGCCACCCACGACTGGTACAATCCTTCTCTGAACTCTGACATGTCCACTGGCTGCAGGTACCTGAGCAGTTGATACTCCCAGACGCCAGCACTCTCGTACCAATGGGGAAACTGAAGCTCCTGCATTAGTGGCTACTACCCAAATTCAAAGTCCTACCATAAGGACCTACGTGCAAATGTGTTTTCCTCGCATAAACATCACGTAATTGGTTCAACGTGCGATCACCCATCATATTTATGAGTCAAATGAATATTTCAAGTTGTGGGTGCATGCATAGGGTGACCTTTGGAGTGCTTAAATTGCGCACGCTTTGGTGGTGTTCTTTTTTCAAATTTCAGCAAAAAAAGCTAGGTCCTACCATAAGGACCTACATTTAAGCCCGGCTATCCGCTTCACAATAGGTCCTACGAAAATTTCGAGACCCAAGACGTCAAGTTCTCGAGCTGCTCTTTCCGTAGTGTCTTGTCAAAAATTCCATCCGAGTTCATCTTGGCCCTCAAAATAGTGGTTGAAGCAGCATTGGCTGTCAAAGCTGGAAAAGGCACTAAAACGCCCAAAATAATAATGCCCTTCGTCCGGCTCAACGATGAATACACGCCAAAATGGCTACACGCTCAATATGACACCTTGAAAAAATTATTGAAAAAGTGGTCCTTATGGTAGGACCTACAGCGTTCTAGGTCCTACCGTAAGGACTATCGGGTAGTAGCCATTAGCTCCTGGCTGTTGAAGACTGCTCCATGATCCAACGTGGCCTCCATCAGGTCGATGTACATACTGAGTAGCAGACTCGGGTTGGGCGCACAAGACACGCTTGCTCAAGTCCCACATGAGAGTGCCGGTGACCTCGCCGCTGGGATACTTCTGTAGCGCCTCCACCTTTGACTGCAAGCTTCTCAACTGGCTGCTGTCGACCATTGGACCAGTATTCTGGGGGAAAATGACGTCCCGCTTGGTAGGTGGTACGTGAGTAGTGTAGCTGCCCACGAACATCCACTTGTGTCATCGTCCCCGTGCTGATATAGCTTCTGGTCGATACCCAACCAATCCGGCCACCTCAGTTGGTCCTCCCTTACCCACATCTGTTTACCACACCGGGCAAACTCTACACAGATGTGGTCCAGAGAAGGCGCTTCATCTCGTGGCTCCTTTACAATGTGACATAGCCGTGCAGTGTCAGTCTTGTCCTTGTACAATCGTTGGTTCTTCCATGTGTACTCGCAATCACTGATGACCACACTGTCACTCCAGCAGGGCTTCACCCTGCAGCCTCGCCACGGACTCGGGTTCTTACAGTGGTTTTCGAGCATGAGCTCCGACCCCTCCAGCCAGGTGGATGTCAGAGAAGGTAATGTACTCCTCCGGCGATGGTCTATGGGACATCTCCACAGCTGGGCTTGTCGTCGGAGTTCGTGTATGTCTGGGAGTACACCAGGCTCTGGCGACAAGAAGCGTAGTGGAGACGCGTGTATTTCATCAATATGCTCCGGGCGTGTCCCTGAAGCAGCAACTCTCTCCTCCCCATCACGGGAAGGGTAAAGCTCGGGCCACCCACACACCAGCTCTGGACCAAATATCTCTGTTGCCAGACATATATACCATAAGGTCCACTCTTCTGACACTGTGAGGGCTCTTCGGTGGCGTGAGATTAACCAAGGGAAGCGTCACCTGGGTGTCCATGCCCAAGACTGAGGGTGCATGGGACACAGTCACACCACTCCCAAGCTTGCTTGATATCGATCATGAGGGAGTTCTTCAGTGGCCCAGTACCCACCGGAAAATCCCACGAGTTGTCCCGCTCAAACGTCACGAAGGCATGAAGCCGATGAAGAGTCATGTGCGGTGTGCCTGCTGCCAATATGACGTCCACGTAACAGTAGTGGGTGAACTTGGTGGGGCTGTTGTCACACCTCGTGACCTTGGCCCCGGTGCCAGGCTCGTAGACTGTGAGCCCGAGTCGCCTCACCACGGCGATGGCAATGATGTTGCAGTTGGCCCCGGTATCCATGAGAATAACTCGGCAAAGCATCAACTCACGCCCAGAGGACACCAGCGCCAAGCCCTCGTAGAGAGTGGCGTTCACCACCTTGCATATTGGCTGCACGTGTGCCATCTGCAGAGTCTGGTCCTCGGTGAGGTGGTCCTTCATCTTTATTCTCAAGGCGTCGTAGGCGCGGGTCTGGATGGTGCCCGCGCGCACATGCCCGTGCTCACTGAAGTCCACTACCCCGAAATCGCTCACGCAAGCGGCAGCTGCACACCTGGCTGTCGTGTGGTCGGCCACCCCATCTGGCATCTCGTCCAGTGGCAACTCCTTGTCGTCTGACTGTTCTGAACACGTCGCTGCCCCATCCGTCATCCCCCATCTCCTGCGCGACAGTGCTGGGTGTGTCTTTGAACTGGTGCTCGTCGTTGACCTCAGTGGGGTGCCTGACTGGCTCCGTAGGCTCCTTGCCCTGAATCTCCTCGAGGGCCAGGAGATTGTCAGTGTCCTTCGGAAGGTTTATTGCACGCTGTGCCAGCAACATCGCTGCAATCTGCGCACATGTACGTGTGGAGCTCCGCAGATGGGATGGCAACAGGTGGAACTTCCTGCTCAAGAGGTTTGGGGGAACAGCTCTGGGCACCTGGGCGTCCTTGTCGAACTCTTCGGGCGTCTTGACCGGGAAGCCCTGCATCTTCTGCGTGTTCCCCAACGCGATCGCGGCCCTTGCTTGCAGCCCTGGCGTAGAGCCCCCCTCAGAGTGATTGCTCGTGACCACTTCCTCTCCAGCAGGGTCAGCGCGCTCATCTGCAGCGTACTCCTCCCGCTCGTTGAAGTTGGAGTCGTACTCTGCTTCGTCATCTCCGTCATCAGAACGCGCCTGCGCCTCTTCACCTTTGCCCCCACCAGCCTGTTCTGCTGCCTGCATGGATGACAACTCCGCAGCCAGCCTGTCCTTCACCTCCGCACTGGCCGCTACCTGCTGCTGCTTGGCCTCCGGCAACTTGAGCCACTCCTCCATGGTGATGCCCATTTTATGCTTGGGGAACAGGTGCTTGAGGTTGTATTCACGCATCTTGGCGTTCTTTACCTCGTTCTCGCACTGTACTTCGAGTTCTTCCGATTCTTGTTTTATGCTTGGGGCACATTCGCATCTCGACACCCAGTGTAGCAACGATCTGGGGTATGCCACATTCGGGTGAAGCAGTACTTGCACTGCTTGTCCTTGTTGGCATCAGGGGGCGGGACTTTGCTGTAGGTGGACTTGGCCCTCTCAGCGTTGTTGGCCTCCCGTGGCGGCTTCTTGTTCGCGTCTTCACCAGTAGGTGCGGACGGATCCTTCTTCTTGAAGTCCTTGCGCTTGTCCCCAGCCTTACTTTCCGGCAGCGCCAGAGCGTCGCATGGCGGCCAACATCTCTGGAAGGTCAATTCCCAGCTGCCTGGCCTCATAACAAGAGTAGACACAGCTTGACCTGCGTGTGAGCTCCTGCTGAAGGGTCAGTGCCCAAGCCTCTGCGTCATTCTTCAACTTGTCCTGCACCTCCACGATGACCTCCAGGTCCTCCCACGTTACCTTGTTGGGGGCGGGGTAGTTGACTCGTAGCTGTTCAGAGACGCGCTCCTTGTACTCCTTGATGCGCAACCCCTTGATGCAGTCCTCGATGTTCTGTCTGGTGGTGATGTCTTCCACCTTCTTGCCAGCGTTCAGCGCAGACTCCCTGCGCCTGCAGCTCTTCACGTATACAAGGCCATCTTGTTCAGGGGTCTGTGACTTAGCCACCAGCAGGTCCTCCTTCTCCTTGGTCCCCTTCATCAAAAACTTAGCCTCAAGTTCTGCGACGAACGCCCGCAGAGCCCAGCAATAGTGAACATCTTCATTGCCATCGACGCCTGTAAGGCCCTTGGGCGAGGTCCCCACATTTTGCCACTCCTCAGACTCCTCACCATCGGCGTCACCATCCCTAAACTCTCTGCAGACTGCCCATGTGTCCCCTGCCTTCATCTCGTGAAAGGGGGGGTAGTGCACAACGCACAGAGCCCTGGAAGGAGTCCCTCTCAGAGATGTCCTTCAGGATACGAAATGCATTGGAGGCCATAATGCCATCCTTTAAATACGCAGCGCACCACCACTCGTGAGCGGGTGAAGTGGCATGGTCCTCTCCTGCCAGGAAAGAGGGAAGGAGATCCCACATCGATCTGTGGTCTGGCTGAGAATCTCGGAGAGCCTGCGTCTGTTCTGCGGTAAGACCCTGGAAAGCTGCGGGTTTCATTTGTCTGCGTATCTTCGACTCATGGGCTCGCTGCACCCTTCCCACCAGCTCCACAAAACGTCTGACGAATGCTGCTCTGTCCTCATTCTTGTCACCAGTGTAACTGAGTTTTGGGTCGATTTTGTCAGGTCCATCAGTGTCTCTATCAGGACGATCCATACTGTATCCTCTAAACTCTCAAACGCGAACAGAAGGCTGTTGGCTGAGGGAACTGCTGCTGCTGCTGCTGCGGTTGCTGCTGCTGCTGCGGTTGGCCGGTTGCTGCTGCTGCGGTTGCTGGGGGGACGGGTCTCTGGTGCCGACCCCTCTGTGCTCATAAAGCTGCTGATCCGCCTCTGAGTGTTCTTCTCACGGGCCAATCGCCGTACCTCCCGTTCTGCAGACTGGACAGCGGCGGCGTTCAACTCTGCCTCCCCCTCCGTGGTCAAGTGCTAAGCCAATGAGTGACAGGTGAGGCAAAAGGGGCATGCTTTCTCCAAGCGTGCAACTTGTTCACAAGCATAATGAAGGCTGAATTCAGGCTGGGTTATTATGCCAGTGCACAGAGTGCCCCTGGATTCACCCAATTCTGAATACGAAGAAGGGTAAAACCCATATATAAAGAGTATCACAGGCACTGGCGGTAAGACCAAGGTCGCTCCCCACGCGTAGTTCTACCGAGTGAGTCAGCTGAACTGGTTCGGCCAGTACACCAAGGGTGTCCCTGGATTCACTAGCAGCCTGCTTGCTGATGCGCAGCACGTGCCAGAACCATACTATCAACCCAGAACCAAGATGAAGAAGAGTCCCCAGCACAGTCCCTGAAGGGAATCTGAAGTGAATGCCCAAGTTCTCCAAAGTCAACAGGGCTCAGATAACCAACTACAATGAGCCGGGTCAAACCAGTGTGCTGAGCACCCCTGGCTGCAGTGGTCACCTCCCACAGTACAACTGAAATAACACCACGGGTATGCCTTAATGCACTGAATCAGCAGTGAATGTAGAAGGTTCGCACAACAGGGCTCAGGCTAAACCAGTGTACAGAGTACCCCCTGGATTCGCAAAGCCACTGCTCATCAAGAAGGACCACAATTGTCATAGGAGTGTTCCTCCGCAGATAAATCGAACAGTGGTAGAAGCTGTACAGCAGAGCTCAAGCTAGGCCAGTGTACAGAGTACCCCTGGATTAGCAAAGCCACTGCTCATCAAGAAGGTTAACGGTATCATACGTGCCTCACCGTCGGTCTGAAGTCAACAAAAGCTGTCAGAGAAAAGAAGAAAGGCTGTATGCTAATCCACAGATATTTCCAAGGTAATCAACGGTGTTCAAGCTGAGCCAGTGTACAGAGTACCCCTGGATTCACTAGACACCGTTGCCAGAGCAGTCTTTATTTACTGTGTTCATAATATAAAGAGTTAATCCGCTCACTGTATTCCAGGCTGATGCCGCTGCTAATTACCTTCTAGTGACACACCCGCTTAAAAATAGGCCAGTACACCATGGGTGTCCCTGGATTCACCGTCAGACAAGGTGGCCAACCTAGAGGAACCGCAGGATAAGAAACCACTCATTAGGCTGGTAATTAACCGCTGATTCTCTGTCGCCGCTGCTGCGAGTCTGCCCGTGTGTGAGCACCGCAAATAACAAAGGAAAAAGGGTCCGCCAGTACACCAAGGGTGTCCCTGGAGTCGCCTATTCCCCGAATTCGCTCTTCTTGACTGCTGTAGACTTTTCGCCGAAGAGCCTCTTACTTCTGAATTCATACCGAAATAAAAAGCCGCTCCGCGCAGGACATTATTGTTTTGTAAAAAGATAAAAACGGCAGTATAATATATTCACCAAAAGATAATAAAACCACCAAAAGTACGAATTATTGTACAAAACTGTGAGCAGAGCTGTTTTAGCAATCTAGCACTCGGTACGCGAACAGCCACCTAGCACTTGCGAAGGCAAAACAATAATGAGTCCACTAGTCCTGACCTGCAGTCAGGGCCTACTTATTCTCAAGTCAATGTCACATCTGCGAAAACTGTAACAGGCTTCCGCCCTGAAATCTTCATCTACCAATAGAATAATGTCACTATTCTGTGCCAGCTTTAATGATGTTACCGTTCCCAATCTTCTGACTGACACGCACGTCAGTGGCAACATTGTAACTGTCATATCTT
>LGRX02003855.1:0-64771 GCA_001247695.2 Cymbomonas tetramitiformis | reverse complement strand
ATAGGGACATGGATTCCCTCCTTGTCGTCCGAGCCCTCTGTGGGGACTCCCAGTTTGCTTATGAGGGCAGGCGGGTCCTCTGCCGTGATGACTGGTCGTTTGTCGACGCAGTATCTGGCGGCCAGCTCTTTGATGTATATTGCTGGCAGCTCCTCAGATGGCATATCTGAGCTTTGCCTTCTCGGCATATCCGAGATTTGTTTTAGGAACTTTTTTGCTGACGGGATCGCCTTCGGTGGGTGCTGCACTACCCCCGGCGTCGCGAATGTGTCCAGAGGCTCCGTGAGAGCCTCCTGGATTCTGGTGTGTGGGACTTTTGATGCGTTTTCTTCCCTCAGGGGTTCTCCCTCGGATTCGTTTGGCTCTTTTTGTTTTTCGTTTTTTTTGGTTGTCCCAACAGGTTTTCCCAACTTAGGTTGTCCCAACTGGTCCCCTTCGGGGCGACCAGTACGGGGCCTGGACTCGCCAGTGCTCCCGATTTTCTTATGCTTTTCGGTTCGAGGTTTTCCCAACTGGTCCCCGTCGGGGCGACCAGTACGGGGCTCAGCAGTGCTGGCGCTCCCGATTTCTGTTTGTTCACCCGTTGAGGGTATCTCCTCAGCACCGTGGTGCTGGGTCTTTGATTTTTTCGCTGCTTGCTCAAAGGTTACAGCCTTGGCACGTTTCGGTGCCTTGTCAGGTTTTTCGTAGGGAAGGGGAGAGCCAAACTTGTGAAAAAAGGTTTGCGCCTCGCAGGAGTGCTCTTCGTCGGTGGTGATGTGCCCGCTCAGTTCTGACACTTCCACTGAGAGGGCGGGTGAGCCTGATTGGGCGCTCGAGTATGGGGATGTCGGTTCGTTACGTTCCACTGAGTCAACCTGCATGGATGCAGGCTGCTCCTGGTACCACTGCTCGAAGTTTTGTACGTCCTCTGGGCGGATTTGGTCGCTTTGGGTGGGGGAGGCTGCCATATCACTCATTTTGGTTTGGGGTTGAAGGGTGTTTTGAGAGCTGAGGTGCGGTTGTCGCGAGAGGTCTGTGAGTTTTGAACCGGGTGTCGTACGTTTCCGTACCTGGTGTGCGTCAATCTTCACCTCGCCTGCTTCCGTGTCCTGCGGCCGACAATGAAGACCGTTAGGGCCGTGTCTCATCTCGTCTGTCGGGTTGGGCGGGTGCGGGTGGGCCAAATCCTCATAATGCCGTTGGGCAGAATCTCCACGTCGGTATGTTACTTCATTTGTCCTCCCTGCGGGCACAGTTAGTGGCAAGAAAATAATTTTTTGTCGCGGCTCTATTTTTGGGCCCGCGGCTTGTAGGAGGTGGCACGCTCAGGCGGGACGCCGAGAAGTGTGTCGTTCTTGTTATCCCTTGATTTGATAAGCGCTCAATGTGATGTGATATATATATATATACGTCAAGTCGCCCGTGAACACGGACTACACCCGTGCGAATGCGCGTTATTGTTTAGCGTGGTGTGCACATGGACGTGGGCGTTCGTGTATATATATGAGTGTAGGTTTGCAGACGTACACGAGTTTGTTCATTGTAGCTCCAACGGAGCGCAAAGCGACGTGTTCGACGAAGCGCAGATTGACTGCTTCACGATAAAATCGTCGCTAAATGTCGTATGCAAGGATGTCCACGTTTAAGACATTCAAGTCCCCGTCGGTTCCTCAGAATCATCCCAGCACGGGCGCGGCGTCCGCGGCTTTGGAGCTTCCCACCTTCAAGCCCGTCTTCGCCGACTCTCTCAGAGGACAATCTGTAGTGTTGGCCTTCAAGCTGGTCGACACGACGGAAAACGAGCACATCATAAACCGTATAGCAGTGAGGCTGACGTGTCCGCCAAATTGTAACATACCCGGTGTTTTCCCAAGCGGTCAGATATGTCATGTGGAGCTTATGATGCAGGTGACAGAGGATGATTGGCGCATGTTTTCGATCAACATGATGGAGGGAAAACGCGCGAGTGCTGACGCGCCAGCTGTGTACGAGTGGGGCAAAGTACACGTTCGGTCGATCTTGCCGTGCAAGATGGATAGATACGCGTACGTGTCAGTCTCCATCCCTCGGGAAAGGCAGCATAGGATGTACACCTTTTTGCTTTCTCAATTAAATGGCGAATTCAACTTTCCCGGTTACCTTATGAACTACATCATGCCGTGCGCGGTGGGACAACGATACGGACATAAACTTAAGACCGGGAAGAAGTATCGCTGGATGTGCGCGGAGTTAATATGGTCTACGCTTCAGGTCGGCTTATTAGGAGGCAGCGACCAACACGTCGCGTGCCGTATGTCTCCGAATTCGATCTACGAATATTGTCGCAACAGTAAGGAATGCTGTGGCACCACCAATCCCATTGCTAGAGTGAACACTTAGTCTTAAAGTCGAAAATGTATAGATCAACAATTTGTGGGACAATGATGCCGTCACATCTCTGTGACGTCTTTTACAATCGTGCATGTATGATTTCTTAATTACAAGTAAACGTCAGTTTTTGTAAAGGGCGGGAGCTTGTAACTGGTCGTGTAAGCGTCGATTCTTGGGTAGATGTGTAAATCTTGCGAAAGCAATATTCCTACTTCTTGCATGAATAATATTGTTATGCGTCGACACTGTATTATTCAAACTCTCGCTTACATATTTCCACCCCTTACACGTACGCGATGTTAACAACACCCAAGGTGTGCGAACCTTGCGTTCATGGAGCAACATCGTTGTGTTTTTTCCCTTTGCTTTTCCTCTTATATTTCTTTTGTTCATCGTTCTTCCGTCTCCCGTGGGTGTATTGCACGGGCAAAGTGTATACGTATGGCGCAGCTCGTGACAACGCTTTTTTTTGCGCTGTCGTTTGCGTTGTTATGTGTTGCGTACACGCTTTACGCGTACCATTACAGACTTTTGCACGCCCGCGTCACTGTGCGTCCCCCCTTCTCGAACGTCGCGCCGGCACATCAAACTGCGGTGATGTACAATAATACAAGCTGCGAGTGGAAAGTTTCGTATTTCCCATCCTCCCTGGAAAAGACGTGGCTCGACAATTTCGACAGCTTACTGTATGTCGATCACCACAGTTCGAACATCGACGCAAATTGGAGCGAAGTGCCTGCGCAAAGTTTACTGGCTACTAGATTTATTCCGTCTACATGGAAAGCGTGCGCGTTGCTAAACAAGCAGCACGATGACATCTCGGAGTGGTTGAAAACTAAGTACTCGGTAGCGACGCGTGCGAAAGACGCCGCCGGCGCGAGTTCTGGAAGCCTGTCTCATCACCTGTTCGAAAAAGAATGTGACAGTGAGAAGGCCTTTATCCTTCCGATAGAACCTTTGAGCGGCGCCTTGAGACACCCTTTTTCGTTTTGCAACCCGAACCCCGAGTACATATACAACACAAATCACGTGTTGTCGTGGAATGTGCGACTCGGAAATATTGTCAAATTTAAAACTTCTGGTCGTGCGTCGCTTATTTACGTGGGTGGTGCGGCGACGCTCACGGATATGCGCGACGCGAAAAGATTGGATGCGCTATTGGGAAAGTACAAGGACATACGCATTGAATTTGATGAGATGCACGTATGGCAGGCAGTTCTGTTCCCATTGCATCAGTACCTAACTCATTTCCGCGCGCATTCGATGACTCATTTCACGTACCACAATTTTACCATTCCGTGCGATCGACCGGATGGATTCTACCAGGTTTTGTGGGAGAGCATGGTCATAAATTTGCGTAAAGACGACTTTGTGGTTGTGTTCATGGATGTATGTCACAAATGTAAAAAGCATGCTCTCGCGGAGTATCTACTGCGAGACGCTGATCAAGCCAGTTTGGTCGACGAGCTGTATTTCACGGACCAACACGTGGGCAGTCCGTTTATCACGACGGAGTCGCGAGTAGCAACAAACCGTACCGGATCAAGGACTTTGATCGACACCTACAAGCTCCTTAAACGCCTGAGAGACGCAGGAATTAGAGCTCACGCATGGATATGAAGCGTACGTAGATGAAAGGGTGTGGATTCGGTCATCTGCGATAGAGGTTTACCTGCCCGAATACAAAGTACAATCATGGGACGAAGTCCGGCTTGACAAGGGCAACTGCGTATCCATAAATGTCGTAAAAAACCCCGACACGAACAAAATACGCGTTTGCTACGTGACATTCTTATCGTCTAATATGAAGCCAATTAATTTCTGTAGGGTATACCATCTTTGTTTAGACACACGGCTGCGACAACTATTACAAAATGAGCATGATGTCCTGTCAGATTCCATATAGCGCGGTGCGTGTAACTATCATCGATGTAGGCCACTGTGCATAGAAGATTTATATTACACTTATGTATCTTACGTTTATGCCGATGCATCAAAACGATCACCCCAGCATGTTCCAACCCAATCACTGAGATTTCACTAAGACTGCAGAGCAATCGCACTCGTCGCGGCGGGACGAATGGCGGTCTGCTTGACGTGCGCTACCGCGTACATTCTTAGAAACTCGCGTCCGCTGTTGTTCTGTATATTTAACACGAGCTCGAACTGCTTGAACTTCCTTTCCAACGCGCATACGGATTGTATAGACTTAGACTTCGAGATGCGCATACACCGCGTCGCTAGAGAAAAAAACACTTGCTCGTGTATCGCAGATTGTATGGGGTCTATGAGTTTTCGTAGAAGGTTCTCGGTCAGCCGCACGTTCTTAAACACGTTGTTTCGATGCGAAAACGCACTAGCGATGGCCCCGTATTTCGTGGGATTGCTCAGCTGTAGCAAGGACACTCCGATACACCAGAGCATCGCGTCTTCGTCACTCACGGTATCTGGATTTCGTACAGTGTTTCTGTGCCAAAACGCCGCCGGATACGTCGTACCAATTTTTCCTTGAACGCGTCGATGCACGATGCCAGCCGTGTCCAACAGTTTGATGTCTACGCCATCCTTCGTCAAAAACATTCCACAATTCTCCCATTTAAAATCAACGTGGCACATTTGTCTTGTTTTCTTTAAGTACGCCAACTTACTTATCACCGTCTTGGCGAGATGGAAATAAGCGAAGTTCGAGTCGGTGCCGGTGGTGTGTAGGTTTTTAACAACGATGTTCAGCGAGCACACGGCGTTTTGCATAAGCTGTGCCCCCCAGATAACGTGATGTTCTCGTTGCGTATGCGTATTTAGCGCGCACATCTCGTAAAAGGTGCAGCGACGTTCGCTACTGAGACGACCGCAATCGTCGTCGCTTCGATACAACCCCGCGTGTGGCACAATCACAGTGTCGTCGTTTGTTGGTATCAGACGAATCTCTCTCGAGACCATACGCAGCAGCTTGCTGCGATAATCCGCGTGACGCTCGACGGTGTCCGCGATGTTAAAATCGTGGGCCATGATGATTTTTAGCACGATAATTTGACCGGTAGCTTGCGATCCGTATCGCCACACACTCGTGGTCCTGGACGTGTACACCGGCTCGTCGATTCTGCGATACACCTCTTCCTTTCCCAAAATGCGCACGATATCGGGCACAAGCAAACATTTATTTTTGGTTTTCTGCGTAAGGTACAATTTCACGTTGTCGAACAAATCCGACATGTCAGAGGGTGTCAAGTAACAACAATCCATTTATTCCACAAACGATTCGATCGGGTCACTCTGGGCGTAGCCTAAACGTCTTCGATTGGTTCGTTTATACGATGCAGATCAGTTCGTTTTGCAACGGTCCACAATTTTGAAATTGTATTTTTTTTGCGACGCGCGGTCAAGTCTGACGACGTTCGATCGACACCCGGCAACAATATGCGCGCGCGGTAAAGTCTGACGACATTCGATCGACACCCGGCAACAATATGCGCGCGGAGGTATAAGTATAGACACGAGTGTGCCACGTGTACTATATAATCGTCGATCGAACTTGCGCGATTCGATCTCCGGTAAGTGTGTGCATGTTGTGAGAGAGACATTTCCGCTCCTCACACCGATTATGACATCATGGGTACGTGTTGGGACTTAGGCCTACAAGCCCCCCGGGACTTTACAAAGAAGGACGTTAAATATGAATTTGAAGTAACAGATACTGCGTACGACGCATCGCGATCGCGTAAGTATTTCCATATTGCGTCACGCTCAGCGTGTCGATGATGCGACAGATATCGACGGACCGTAGCGGGTCTCGTTAACAGTCTGCACATCTGAGAGTTGGATCGTGTGTGCTGAATGCAGCTCTGTACAGCCCTCTTCTGATATGGTCAACAACAATACGAAATACCTCCCTGGTAACTGCCGATCAAAGGTCTTCGTTTCGGGCAAACGCGTGATCGGACCTTTCATATTCGATATGGGACTTTTATGCCCGACACATTGCTCTTCCTCCGCTCTCATCCTGGGACTTTTTAGGGAACGATTGAAGCACTCGGATGCGAGACGTTCGGCAAGTGTCAAGCAGGTGCTGCACGTGCTTTTCCGCATGGTGAAGAAATGGTCCAACGCGGTGGACGACGCCAACAGAGACGACATCGAAGAGAAGGACATGCCGGAGATTGTAATCAAATTTTTGCCCAAGAAGCACGTCACCTTTGTTGAGAAGCTGACGGACGAGGAGCTGTTTGAGGCGGTGATGCAATCGGGAAATGCAGAGTGGCTGGAGAATTACGACATTTTGCAACACATGGCAATTTTCTTCGTAATGAAGAAGGATGGCTCGAACGGTCAATCGGAAGAGACGTACGACGATGCGGATGACGATCGTGCTTCGCCATTCCCGGAGTTTGTGAACAACGTTCTGATCGATATATACCAAGAGAATATGAAACGATTTGAGGGGACCTACAATGCTCATCTGAAAGGCACTAACAAGCAGGGGCTTCTCACGGCCAAAAAAATGCTCTCGGAGTTTCATGATCTGACGGAAAGTTATCTCGACACCAGTGGCAACCGCTTGGATAGCGAACATTGTATCGACTTGTCGTATGTGCCCATGACGTCCGAAAGCATGTACAGAGTGTTCCAGTCGTTTCTGACGGGTCATAAACGAGTCTACACCACCGAGCGTGTGTGCGACGCCCACGTCACCCTCGAGAGTTTGTTGACGCCGAGTCAATCGTTCCGTGAAAAGATGACACAATGTAAGGAGCGCTACGATGACATCGACTGGGAGCGTTTGTTGAAATCCGGCGATTCGGGTCAAAGCTTCTTTTGGAACTTGAACGCGCCGTTCGTGCTTTCTTTGAACGAGTCCGACTTCACGGCCGTCGCTTGGGAGCACAGCGTTCAGCCGTTCTTTAAATGGGAGAGAGGTGCCGCGGTCGAAGACTTTTTCGAAGTGGAGGCGGCCGACGCTGATGACGACGACGAGGACCCGGGCGATGTCGAAAACGAGGAGGAAGGGGAGCAGGAACAGGACGAGGATTGCGACATCCACGGTGAAGGCTTTGAGCGAGACGACGCGCATGCGATCGAGGAGGAGTTGAGGAAAGCGTGCGAGAAGGCTTTTGAGTCCGAGGAGGAAGATGGCGATACGATCGAGGACTCTGCAGAAACAAATCGGTTTATGCTGACCTCGAGAGCAAACATGAGCAAAAGGGCTTACGCGCATCTGATCGCGAATGCAGGGACCGGAGGCGCGGCCTCTAAGCGCAGAAGAGTCGCATCAAACGGAGCCGTCGACGCTCCTCGTCTCACCGGGACTGTGGAAGGGGGGGTCGTCGGTGAAGGCGGTCACATATCCTTCGGCGTCTTTGACCCCGAGGGCATAATCGGAGAATGCATCAAAAAGCAGCGGGAGCTAGGAGTACCGTGCGCGCGAAGCGGTTTGTTCCTCGCGAGGATCGTCATGGAGAAGTACTGGATGAATCTTTCCAATCAAACCAAGCAGCTACCTGATGCGCAGCGGAGATCCGTTTGCCAGCACAAAAGTCAATCTCTACTGAACACTCTCTTCATGTGCGTGATGTGTCCCAGAACTACCGGGTTGCGGTTGACCTTCCCCATGTCGGATGCGTTGGCCACAGCTTTGAAGCCTTTGCAGGACGCGCTGGACGAAGCGAAGTACAAGTCCGGTAGAGGTCGTAAGACGCTGCAGATAACGGGGCTACCGTACAATCACGCGAACATGTCGATCGGCATGCATTACGTGGCAGACTGGTGGGCTTATTTGGACAAAGCGCTTCACATGGAATGCCTTCATTACGTGGGAGCCATGCTCCATCTGTGTTTCACTTCCGTGTACGCGACACCATTCGACGAATACCAACGCTTGCCCCATGTGTGGATGTCCGGGCTTCATTCGGTGGGGAAATCTTTTGTGGTTCTGAACGTCGCGGACGTGTCGTTGCCTGAGTGCATGGTGGAGAAGGTTCATCGAGAGACGCAGGGCGCGTGCTATATCAGCACCATGAACAACACTGAGCAGCTCACCACCTACAAGACCAAGATCTACACGGAGACTCCTCTGATATCCATGGGTATAAGCAAGTACTCAAAAGACACCGATGCGAACGCGAATCTGAAGGCGCGACTGGTCGGAGAGGACGTGGCGCTGAAGCGCTCGTACAGAAACGAGAATACCAATTTGTACGAACTTGAAGTTTTAAATCCCAAAATTCGCGAGCAGATGACTTTCGTGATGAATCAACCGCTGTACGAGGTGATGCGCGAACAGTTTCGATGTTTAGAGCTGCTACTTTTCTACGTTGCGCGATGCAATGTTTGATCTCGGTCGTTCTGACTGGTTGCAGGTCGAGCCCAACGTTTTCACACGAGGGATTCCCACCAATCCCTCTCGTCTCAATCGAGTCGAGACAGACCTTTCTGCCGCCGCGCACGAGACACCTTGTCACAAAACGCTCGGTAACGCGTACTTCATATCGCCGGACGAGGACGATGAAAGCTTCGAGAAAACGGAGTTGCAAAACAGTCGACAAGCTTCCACCAAGGAGTTGGGCGTCTACGGCAACACGCAAGCGATTTGCGAGGTACGTCTTCGAGTGCGGAATGCTTCTCGCTGTCGCAACACGTTGGGGTACGCGGATAGTTTTGCACCGCCGAGTAACGACGCGCGGTGGGGCTGATCACGTTTCCTGGCCTGGTCGAGTGAGCAGGGAAATCTCCGATCGCGTCTATTCTATTTTGGAGCGCTGTATCAGGCTGCGGTCAGAATGCGGTTGTTGCGCGGCGTGGATATGCTCGAGGTCAAAGGACGCCATGTTGCCTTCAGTCGGGTGCTCAAGAAAATTCCGTTGGTGACTTCGGACAAGCTCAATCGCAGACTGGAGGACATCAGCAGTCTCGCTTACACTCTGACAGCTCACACGGCTATCTGGAAGGTGTTTGCGAGCGCCGACAGTCCGTTCGTAGGCTTCCAAGAGTTCGAGGCGAAAATGCTGATGGAGGTTGACAAGAACGCGATTTGCTCGTCGGCGATAGCCCTGTTTTGTTTCAGCTCGATCGCGAAAGCTTTGGTAAACGAGCCGATGAGAATGATGCTCTTCTATGCGCGATACGAGCTTCTCGCCACGGAAGAGCATGAGAGACAGCATCCCGCGAGAGAAACGACGCCGATAGAGAGCGTGTACGACGCTTATATCTTCGACACGGAGTATTACATTCTGTCCAACACGTTCCATCCTAAGACGCCCACTCCAAACAAGGGCGTCAGCAAAGCGGACACCATATCTCAGGATCATTTTATTCGACGCATGCTGCTATTCTACCAGACACCGGCAAACGCTCGTCGATACGGAAAGGACACGATGACTATCGAGTACGCCAAATCCTTGCTGACGGAGTTCATCAGTACGGATCTTTTTTGCATTCGAGACTGTGTGGACAGCGGGAAGGTGCAGAGAGGGCTTTGCGTCAACAAAAATTACATCAAACTGGACGGATACACGACCAGAGACGCGCGGATCTGCGACGACAATCTCACCATCAAGGAACTCGTTGAGGGGTGTTTCGACGCCAACACGCGATGCCAGCGATTACTGTTGTGCGACGCAGCTACTTCTCTCGCGGGAGAACAGGAGGTTTGCATACCACAGTTACCGCAACACTTGGACGTTCCGATGCATTCTCTCGGTTGTCCTTGTAACGATCGCAGCGAAGGCAGTGCTCGTCAGGTGACCGACCACTTTCCGCATCGCTTCTGTGACTGAGTTGATTTGACCCGGACCGTCCAAAGTTTGCGTGGATAGCGTATGTGAATTGGTGGTATGGTGTGGGCGCAGGTATCTGTTCTCGGCGGAGTATCGGACCCCGCCCTTGCGTGTAGGAAGGATGAAGGATGCGCTTGTTTTCGCTCTATCAATCCTCGCTACCCGGACGGAGTCGTGGAGCGGAGTAAGAGTAACATGCCGTTGGAGGACGTTGCTTTTCAACGCAGAATGGTGGATATGAATCTGATAGAACGGATACCTTCCGGTCGACGGGATCCTCTTATTCAAAAGTTTCAGACCCTCATCTCAAAGCACCACCCAACCCTCTGCGCGAAGAGTGTGGAAAAGAGACATATCGACGTGGACGAAGAGAGCTATCCTGTTTCTGATGTACGCAGAATAGTCAACACCAGAGTGCGAGCGAGCGATCAAATCGCATCGACCTCGACCGACGTGCCCGAATGGGATTCCTGCTTGTCGAGTGTGTGAGGGGGGCCCATCGACATTTTGTCTCTGTGAACATACCCTTGTAGAAAAAAATAAGACGTCGACTGGTCGATCAAAGTATATATACTTATTTTATACCAAGGTTGAGATTTCCGTGATAAAGAAAGGAGTATGTCTGCAGTCATGTGTATGCCTGAAGCGACTTTACGTCGCAAACGACAGAGGGTCGCAAAGATTTGATATGCACTATTTGCACAGATTCTGTATTTTTTTACATGGAAACGGACACAACTGCGTTTCAGTTGCCTCTGTGCGGACACCTTATTTCATCACCGATGCATTTTGGAAATGAGCAATTAACAACACACAGTCACATGTAAATGCACTCACCTATCGGTCATATCGTCATATCGGTGTCATATACAAATAGACTTGCATTGTACGTCGGCCCTTCCTTGAACGGACATGGTACTACGTTGCCGGCCCCGGTGGCGAATTCTTACTAAGGTGCTCACTCAATGCTCTCTGTAAAGTCTCGAGCTCCTTTTTACAGAACATGCGGGTAAGATACGAAGTCGTCAAAAACTGCAGTAGACGCTCGACGACGAACTGTTTTTTTTCTTCTGCGGTCTCGTCTCCAAAAACGATGAAAAAATTACGCGCCAATGTTGAGAATGGAAGTCACAACACGTCTTAAGCACTGTTTTTTTACATTTGCCTTTGTTTGCATTCTACTTTTATAAAATCGACTCCGTAGCGTTGCGCGTAACTACGCGAGAAGAATTTAACGTCGAAATTGGATGTTTCAGTGTTTGCGTTACGTGCAGACATACACGTTTCTCTGGTTTGCGTTAAGAGACAACGTGTAGGTATAAATACACGTGCGCGTGTCGTGTCCGTGAAATCTAAAGCTACACGGTCTCTATCTACAGAGCGTCTTCGTCATGAGTGAACAAAAATTAGCTTCGTGTTTTGCGGAGTTCCCCACCGCGGTTTCGCCGGGTGCAAAAATGACTAAGACCAAGCAAAGCTGCTACAAGCAGATGTGGCAGATCGTCGATAACGAGCATGCTAAGTTGCTGCCGTCCACCCTGTACTGCCAAGCGCTAGATGTGTACGAGGAAGCAACAAAGAAGTTTTGCGCGCGCATGCACGTTCTGTTGAAACCGTGCGAAGAATTGCCGTCAATTTCAGAGTTAATGCAGGAATGCGTCGCAGTTCAGAAGGCGTTCCTGCAGATGACGAACTGCTACCACGTATGCAGCGTCCAATTTAACGAGGTCATGAACATTGACGAGCTTGGCGACACGCCGGAATGCATCTCCAACAACCACCGAATGCTTTTCTGTTTCATGAAGGAGCAGGAAACCGAGAGCCTTGCTGCTTTGCAAAACTTAACCGATTGCATCTACAAATTGTGCTGTATGCAATCGGAGTTTCAAAGCCAAACGGCGGATCAGCCTGTCGAAAACAAGCTTTGCCTGCAACGCATGTGTTACGAAGTCTGCACCTTAATGAGCGGAGGGTGCGACGATTGCAAGCGCAAGGAGGTATGCGAAAAGCTGGCGCTCGGCATGGCCATCCACTGCGTGCAGAACATGCAAAAGTCGCTGCACGCGCCCGGGATGAACAAGTTGATTTGCGAAGCTGTATCTCTGTGCGGAACCGTCCTTAAGTTGAGTGTCGGGTTGGAGCGCCACATCGACTCCATGCGGACCGCGTGTAACTTTCGGCGAATCTGCCTCAATATGTGTTCTCCGGAATTAGTCACGCAATGCATGCGGTCCATGCAGGTGTCTCGGGATTGCGCAAAGCCCATGGATCTGATGAATTTTATGCAAAAGGTGGTAACCAATTCCAAGGACACGACACTCACGATGCAGATCGATTTACCGACCGCAGATAAATCGTCGCTGGCGAGTATGATCGCAAATACGAGCAAATGAAGTGTCCCACCAAATCTATTTACCGCAGAAAAAAGACGCGAGGGATTTGCGCTCGTGAGCTATTCTTGTCTATCTTAGGCAGCAATCCGTATTAAGCGTTACAGGTGTTATTAAGACTCGATTTTTGGTAGGTGTGGAAATTTCATGTAAATGAGATCCCACTATTTACATCGACCATAATATTATTGATATGTATCATAGTACGCGTTACCCAGCGTTTAACGTATGAAGTCGGTGACGATATGTGCAATGTTAAAAAGCTCACTGCCAAACCAGATCTGCTATGCTTTATACGAGTCAGGAAGAGTTGAAGATTTATCGATCGCGTCTATTTCAAACATGCATTTCTCAAAGATCAACTGCGCGTACTGTTTTGCAACGAGACGTATTTCCTGCTTTGTGGATTCGTATGCGGATCTAATTTTTGATGACGCGATTTGATAGACGTCGGCATCGATCCTATCTTTCTTTCCTTCCAAATTCGCCTCAGCACAGAGCGTGTTGGGTTCCATGACGACCGCGCATTGTCGTTCACTCGGCAGACTAGTTTGCTGAAAGGTGTTCGTCTGCGAGGCGTCATGCTCCTCTCCTCTTGGCGCATCGTCTGTGAAGAATCTCTTAAACAACGGCAACACGTCGCTCACCATTTCAGACCTCGTGACAATCTTGAAAGACGAATCCGGTTTGGAAGAGTATACGTGCGGCGCACAAATTTGATCTCCCACCATATGTCTATTACCCACTGGTTGGGTGGGCCCAACTTAAGAGCCATTTAGGTTGGGTGCACCCAACTTACCCTTTGGTGGGATTATTGGGAGTTGTCGGTACCGGATTCTGGTTTTTATTAGCTCAAAATGACGGGGAAGATGTCCTCTTTTACACACGCATCTACACTATTGAGCGAATCAAACTTATCCGTGAGCAATTTTGGGGAGTATGCGAGGGGGTAGGAAAAATTGTAAAATTTCCAAGTGATTTTGGGGTTTTACCTACCCATGCTACTTCAACCGAGGTTTTGAGGGTCAAGATGAACTCGGATGAAACTTTTGACAAGACACTGCAGAAAGAGCAACTCGAGAACTTGACGACATAGGTCTCCGAATTTTCAAAGGACCTTCGAGTGTCACGGGGAGTCCCTTATATTACCCTCGTTCTTAGGTATTGTGCACCCAACCTAAGAGAAATCCGGAATATTTCATCACATACCCTATTGATACGGTCCCATTATACCCCGCAGATTGCGATCACAGAGGTATAATGCATATCCATTGTTCAAAGGGAACATAGTAGGCCATGGCCTAGCCTTGCTTTGGCACTATAAGTCCGATATTCGAGGAGTTATTGACGTTTGAAAAAGGGTTCTTAGGTTGGGTGCACCCAACTTAGTGGTGGGTAATAGACACATAGCGTCCATCATTTGGTGCACGCAGCACGCGACGTGTTTGTCGAAGTGTGTATCGAAAAGTGTCTCGCTTTGCTCTTTGTCATCACCGACGCTCAACATGTCGTACAGCGGAAACAGAAACTCCGAGTCGTCCGTATTCGGTCGCGTCTTTTTTGCCTTAATGCAGAATGAATGCATTGTGTTGGATTTGTTCGAAGCTGGCCGCTTGCGCGATTTTCCGCTCGCTTGAATCTGCTTTTCAGAAACGGTGTTGGACGTATTTCCCGACCTTGGTCTCACCTGGTTGTGGTAGTAACGTGTACATACCAAAGGCGCGACAGCACCTTCGGGAAAGTTGTCAAATTTGCTGCAACGATTGTTGCCGGCGACGGCGTGGTTATCGTGCTCGGCCGCGAATGATTGACGATGCAACCTATCGGCCAGATTGAGAGGTAGACGCGGACAACTCTCCCCGCGCTTCAAATCTTTGATCCAAATGAAGCTCTGAAACATTTTACGACAATATTTCTTAGCGAAATCGACTTGGCTGTATTCATGTTTTATATATCGATAAGCTTGACTTGCGACTATAGGTATGTGTTCATTGAACTGCTTGCCCTGTAGCTGTTTTTTGAATACAGCTTGCAGTTTCTTATATTCCTCCCACGTATGCTGCGATCCGATCTGCGCGACGTAATACGCAAGATTGTTAACTTTTATCATTTCTATGCTACTTCGCGGATCCGGTGGTTCGGTGTACTCTTCAGGACGCCGCAACATTTTCATCCATTCGTTATGTTCTTCTTTTTTCTTATTGCTTTTCATATCTAACTCCTTGCGCGCCATCGTTGTATCGATGCGCGTAAGATACAGCAACGGCCCGCAAATGCACAGCAAATGTAAACGACCAAAGTTTGCGCTTATGCGTGTCTCGGGTCACAAATATGCACACATATATATACGTAGACGCGCGTACAAACGTGCGTGAAAAAAATATGAACTTGTACTTGCGATCGGTGCATCTGTATATTACTTCTACATAAGAGTAACAAAACATCTCGGGCGCAAAAATGGAAAGCATGCGCATGCCATCTCATTATATTGCCGTAGATTTGTTTGCAAAGTTTGCACAGCTCGGTATTTTGATAGCATCTCTTGTAGTTATATGGAACGACCGCGATTATAAAGAAGCTTACCAATTGGTAAGTGTCTCTTATATCGTGGCGACTGTGAGTCTTTTGTACCAATTTGATAACTCTCTGTCTCCGACGCTTTACCAAGGGCGCTTCATCGTACACGCCGTGTTCGTTCTATTGCCAAGCCTAACGGTATTCGTCGAGCACGAGGACCACCTGTATTTGCGCATATTCAGTTTACTGGCAATATTTATTTTATCGCTGGAAATCGTTCTTTTGATACGGTCGTACGTAATACAAAAAACAAACAGTAAGACCTCTTACGTTTCGAAGACGGAGGACATCGAACTGGCCCAACTTATGGCTTTTCAGAATGCGCATCTTGAAGATACGGACACGACGAAGTCAAAGGACGCCGTGTCTAAACGGTCGCGCTAACCTTAAGTTGAAGTCTATCTGCTGCGAGTTTGAAGTCGAGCTCCAAGTGAAGTGCGTTCCTGAGATAGATTGCTGCGTGTTACATTATTTTTGTAAGGGGTTGGGGCCCGGTTTGGCATTGGATTTTGAATATTGTATCGTTAACACGTAACAATCATCTTACGATTGACGTAAAGAGTGAGGGATGTTGCGAAGTCTTTGGAAAAGAGAATCCACGATGCGTCCAGTTGGTCGATGCATTGGCAGAGAGGGAAAATATAAACAGGAAGTAAAATCCAAGGCGAAAACGTGGTAACGAGCTTGTCATCTAAAACCTAGGGAGAACATTTGCACAGAATGCTTGACATACTCAAAAACGATTGAGAAGAGTTCGCAAGACCGGCTTTAAGAGTGAGAAAGTTATAAATATGGTTACACGGAGTGTCGCGTGCGAGAAAGGTGATGTCTGTCGAAATTAAACTACCCCACTCACCCGACGAATCTAAAGCGGATTGTTCGCCGCCCATCGCAGATGGCGCAAACGCAAAAACGACGTGTAAAAATGATACGATTGCGGCGTACGATTTCGTCAAAACGGGAATGCAACTGGCGCTGAACGAAATTCCGTACTCGGCTCCTCGCTGGCGCGGATGCTTCAATTGCCGATTTTCGATAGCTGCGCACAGCTTATTATGAAAGCGACGCACCCACGTGTACTAACCAGACAGCTGTCTAGTGCTGTCAGCTAACTAGACTCTTTAATGGCCACGGGAAAGCTAGATTTCTTCTTCTTCGACGAAGGCGCGGGGGTCAAGCTGAAGAATCGGTCAAGAGTTCAGAACGCGTTCTTCGGCGTGGAGAAAAATAACTTGTTTTTGAAGAGAGCCATCCAACGCACCATTAAGAACACCAAAAAGAAGCTTTACGCTTATCCGACCGTCCTACACGTGTCCGGTCCGGGGTTACTGGGAAATGTCTACGCGCACGAGCAGTACCGAACGAACATTTCCGAGGATGACTATTATTTTGGCAATTACTTTGATCACCGCAACGAACGCGTAGTGCAGCACAAATGCGACGCGTGCACAAAAAACCAAGACTGGGCGCACGGTAACAACTACAACACTCTGTGGAATAGGAAGAAGTTTTACTGCGAAAAATAAAAGGAAATCGCGGTAGAAGTATATATATATATATATATCACGTAGTTTCGTTGTTTTTCTCAGACACGGATTTCCTATCCAACTTTGCGATATCTGCACTCGATGGCGCGTGCGTTACACGCGGGACATCTGTTATCCTTTGCGACAATCGTGCTTTTTTTGTTTGTCTCGATCGGCGCCACGAGCACGTCGTTTGTTTTCTTCGGAGACACGAAACTACTGATCCTAGACGCCGACCGTAATCGCACGTACACCATTAACGAAACAAGCCTTCTTGTATGATGCGCACTCGCTAAAATGTCGCGCCATCGATTGCATATGCCAGAATAATATATTAAAGATTGCGCAATGTATAATACAAAGTCAGGTAGATCTGAGCATATCGTCCATGCTTCGTGGAGTATGCTTCATATTGCTTGTAAAGACTGCGTTCTTCGCCCGATGGATTTTGATTTCATGGGGAAGAGCAACTGCTCAAAACAAGTTACTTTCTGGTTTATTTCCTTACCACCGTGTTTGCGTATCTGGTTTGTTTGTGGTGTCGAAGCATCGGATTGTGACGGCTTACCGGCCTGACACACTTCTCTAACAGCTTAAGGTTTATTCGGGGTATACTCTTTCCTAGTGAGTGTGACGGTCAACATACCTGTCTCTACCAAAGTCAATTGGGGAAAGCATTCCACACTATTAAGCATACCAGATTAGTTTGCACGCTTACAAAAATATAACTCTTAAGGTGACAAGTTGGTATTTCGTTACGACGATCGTAATATATATGCATGCGCGGTTTTAATTGAAAAGTGATCCGTGAGAGATCATTAAAAAAGCGCATCGTCACAATGCGTTTGTAGCGATGCACATCATGAATCGACTCTAATCACGCGACAAGTGAAATGAAACATAAGTGTCGAATGGATTCTTTCTTTCCTAGCAATCAAAATCGCTATGTGACGGTTTCTAGTGTTGTACCGAAAGTCGACGCATCATCTTTAGGATCCCAAAAACTACGAATTCGTACAATACTTTACCAAGCTCCTTTCTTGGGTAAATCGATGAGTATGTTTTTCGGTTTGTGTTTGCTCGTGTACCTGTTGTACAACATGATTTACATGCAGCTAAAAAAGATGACCGAAACAGACACAGATCGCGCGGGTCTCGACATGGCGTTTGTTCAAATGTCCGACACGGAACACAAAGCCGACGTTGTCGTAAACGCGATCGGTCTAACATCGCCTTTGCAGAACGAGTAACGGATGTCGTATGCCGTACAAAACATTCGTACGTCCAAACGTTTCTGCATACCGCGGATACTGCGTGCAAGTTCTGATCTTTGGAATTCGTATAAATATATCTCACGGGCGTTGTTCTGGCGCTTCGTCAATATGTACACGACTTCTTGGGTACATACATATCGATTGTGAACTCGAAATTAAGCGACGTATCGATAAGCCGCATCGACGATGCCTTGATAAGTAGCATCGAACTTGATTTTTGTATACCAAGCACCTTTTTGTCGATTCTTAACAAAACCTGTACCTTCTGGGTCGGTGAGCGATGTCGCGCAACTTTACAGGCTGCATCTATTCCAACCCGCCGTTGACTAAGGTAGATGCGAGATTTACGGACCTCACAAAAGACGAATTGAAAAGTATGAAATTGATTGGATTACCCATTAAAGTGGAACACGCCGGTCCTTGCAGAGGAGTAATAACAAACCACAGTACGAACGAAGAAAATGGATACACCACGATCACTTTCAATATTGACGAAGGATACGCTGGTGATGCTCTGATCAAATTGATCAAGTGCGGCAGTCTTCCGGATCTGAGTTTGTGCCACAACCTATACGGCGATTCGGACATGTCCTTCGATGCGTGGGAGAAGGAACCGGTGGAAGTTAGCTTGTGCCTACAGGGAGCACGGGAGGGCACACACGTCTGCAAAGTAGAGTGCTCACGCGCCGCGTCCGTCGGCAAACAAGAATATTGCGCACAGGTAGACGACCCTGTGTTTACACGTAGCGGGTCAGTATAAATACCCTCGTCGCGTGCGACGTCACTAATTAAACTCGTTTGATCTAATTTGACATATCTGCACACACAGATCGTAAAAATGAGCGCCGGTGGCATGACCAACGACGTACAGACGCTTCCTGCGGCGGACGACACAAGTGCGAGCCGTACCGTCGGTCAGCTCAAGACCGGAGAGGAACCTGGAGGTATCGTTACCACAAAAAGTCGAGATGCCTCAGGCAGGTTTGTACGGTTCGAAGACGACCCATCACAGGAAACTTCGCAGAACACTGTAACTCCTGGCAATTCTGCAGATGAGTTGATCAACATAGCAGATATGGTGGAAACTCTCGCTAAGGATATACCGGAAGATAAACGAAAGGATCTGGCGGGAGCTTTTGAGAAAATGACCAAAATGCAAATGGATATCTACAAACAGCTCAACACCGTGACATCCACGAACAAAGAACTGAGGAGTATGTACGAAGATGTAAAGAAGGATAATAAAAGGATGTTGGACGAGCGTGAAGTGCAGTACGGCGACATGGCTTCGCAAATAACCGACGCGATCAACGATATCTATACGCAGTACGATGGTACGCCTATGGATGATAAATCCAAACGAGAGCTCAGCAAGCATCTCTGTGGTAACAACGAACTTGTCAAAACCTTACGCGGATTGCCAGCGGCAACTGTTGCGATGAGCGCCCAAAGGCAGCTTCTTGACGTTGGTAACCAGCTTCGCGTCGCTACAAAATCGCACGCCGAAGCAAACGAGAGTGATCTCACCGCAAAACTTCGAGAATATCAGAAGGAGCTTTCAAACTTGCGCAGCGCCGGGGCCTCGCAACAAGTTATTCTCAACCAGGATCACACAAGCAACACACTCGCGAATCCAAATCGAATGGTGTCTGTTTCAGCGTCCGAGAGCAAATACAAGGAAGCGTACAGTCTGCTACCACCGGCATTGAGAGATGGTATAAAGAGCTACGACACCTCCTGCGGTATTGGGCGAATTGTTCCAGACGATTTCAACGGAGACGTTGTAGGGTCCAAACGACAACGTATACAATAGACCAAGAACCGGTTTTTGATAAGCGTGGATCCTTGGCGATCTTGAATACCGAGAAGAGTACTTCACGCGTGGAATGTTAGATGCTTTATAGATTTAATGAAGATGCGATCATGTACAGCTCGTATAATCAAATTCTCAAAACGCTTATATGCTGTCTTTGGATAGCTGCGCAAAGTCATCATAAACATTCACATGAGTATTTCCGGTAAAGTCGTCATTTGGGATGTACTTCGGTTTCCTGTACGTGGTATAAAACATGTACAATTGATTCGCCTTAGGTGGACATTGCTTGCGTTTGCACGCGCCTTGTATCAAATCATTCAACAGACTTGTGTGCCATGCTGACAATCCGCATGCTATTTTTTGCATGAAAATGTCGCTCATTTTATCGTCAAGATGATACGGTTTGGTCACGCGCTCCACCGCATTCTGAAGTATTCGTTGCTCGAGCGATGGCGTCGCACCTAGATGAACACTGTTTTCAAAAAAAAATCTGTGTAGGTCGCAAAGATACTCCGAGTTGCGATATTTTTGTAGTAAATATAAGCTGCTCATACACTGCAACCAATCCAACTCGTTGTACGCGGCAATTCTGTAAACCTCGCACACGTGAGCGTACAGTTCGTGGAATGTCGCGTTACGATTGTTCATGATGATTAAAATCTCTTCCTCGAATTCGACGTCTTGCTTTTTGTTGTACAAAGCGCACACGTCTTGGACGGTTCGGTTGCTCGTGACCAGACCGTCCTGATTTTTCAGAACTACCTCGTCATCTTCTCGCAAGCGGCAGGCCAGTAGATGAGAAGATCCCACGAGAGAGACGGGAATGAACGAGGTCCCGGTGTCATCCTGCGACAGTGCTAGCCTCTTACGAGGATGCAAGTCTTTTTTTGCGTCGGCATGGAAAATGTAAGCGACGAACTGGCTTTTCGTGACCACGTTATATTCGATTGTTGTGCTCGTCAATACACCCTTAAAGCAGCTGTAATTGTTCAGTAAAAAGACATCCTCCCGTACGTGTCGCACATCCAAAACGATACACACCGGTTTGTAATCGAGCGCTTGTTTTTTTGTTGCAATCGCGTGCTGCTCCTTTCCTTCCGAAATTAATTTTGTGTGCGTACTTTCGCACGTATCTTCAAAATGTTTTCGATCCTCCGGAGACGCGCACTTTATCAAGACGTACGCCCCGTTCTTGGTGAGGACGTATTTGTCCAGACCGACGTTAGATGGAGTCCGTTCGACGGTACAAAACTGTTTCCACGGATAGTCGTCCACGACACCTCTGAATCTCGCGCAAATGACAAGGCGGCATTCCTTCGTCCAGGTCAAGCACACGCGCAAACAATCGTCAGCGTAGTCGATCCATTCAGCCCAGACGTTTATTTTGATTTTGAAGCCGTCGATCGTAAAATCTAATATGGAATGCGCAAGATCTTCATGACCTTGTCTGATGGGCACTGATGCAAACAATCTAACCATGCCGTGCAAGATGCAAAAGTATTGTAAAGACCACGCGGAAATTTGTCACGTATCGCACTCGTGATTCGATAAAAAGTAACCGTGTGTACAAAACAAAACGCTACGGTCGAAGATGTCAAGAAGCACTTGTTGGAAAAGGAAAGAATTTGTATGTCCGTGTTTGCAGTGCCATTTTGAAGATCGCACGATCGGGACATAACGATGACACCGTAATCGATGTAAAAAAGCGGAGATACCACTCCCGCATAATTTTCGCATGTGTGCGGAGTCCTTCGTTTTTTAGCCTGGTTTGTATACAACCGCGTGCTTATTATAAATACACGTGACTGTCAAGAATCAGTCTCTTCTTCAAACTGTCACGGATAAAGAGAGGTGGGCTGTTTGGTGATAGAACTTGGCCAACGGAATGTATACTATCAAAAATGATGGACTCGGAGCTAGAAAATCTAAGATGTACATGCAAAAACTTGATCACGACGACACTCAAAAATATCAATCGATGTCCCATCAAACCACCGCCAAGATGCCTTTAGATGATCTGGACGATTATTTCACGGATTCTGCCACCAGTGATATCACTTCTGTTACCAAGTCGCTTAATCTTAAATTGTGCGTCTTGATTGCTCTGCTTAGCTTTTTTGTGATGTGTAATTTCGCTGCGTTGTGCCTTGTCGGTTATTACATAAACTCGTACGATGAGTATGTGCGTGTCTATCTACATAACATGACGTCTCCCGATTTACCGTCCGCCCCGTTTTCGGCGGCTCGTATGTCTAATCTGAGTTCGCAAGTGTACGACATGATAAACGTGGCGCACCTGACAACATCCGTGATGAGCAATGCCACGTCGTTGGATAACGAACGCTTTAACGATTTCAACGTCGACGAAAACTACCACCGAAGTCAAAAGGAACGCGCTCATCAAATAGAGCAGCGAATGAACGCGGTGAATAAAACACTAGGAGCCGTGCAAAGAGTGACTGACATGATAGCGAGTGCGCACACAACGACATTGATGGACGCGATGAGTGCAACTCTCAACGAAAAGGTGGCATCCGTGGACATGCAGGCCATCAATCAGTTGCTGTACACCGCGAGCGACGATCGCATAATAAATCACACACTATCGCTTTTCGACAAGACGATGGACAAAGTGGATATGTATGAAAAAACTTCAGGCGGCGTGCTCGCGCTATTAACGGAAGCGTTAAATGCATGGCGAAATCGGGGGGTCGAACACGAAGAACATTCCGAACAGCATTGGTATAACGGAGGACGGTACCCTTTAGTGTGAGGAATCACATTTCGTAAGGTGTCGAATGTTGCGCAATGATTTTGACTGTTCGCTTATCGCGAAACAACGAAAGCACGTCACAGCTCGTGACAATGTACTCTTCGAAAAATCAACTTTCAAATACAACATTAGGAGTTGCTTTTTAACATACAACACCAAGATTGTGATCAGTGTAAAAGGTTGGAAAGGCCTGACTGCTGTGAAACTCTCGTTGACATTTGTCCGAAACGCAAAAACATCCGCAGCCGTGAGTGAGGTACACCTTATCGGACGTTTCGATCGACAACAAAAAGTTGCGAAGCGCGCTGGTGGCGGATCCGTCCTCCAGTACGTAGCTGAGCACAACCTCCTTCACGACCGCCTTCGAGAAATCCAGACGCACACTGTGAAAGTCTCTATACCTGCGACAACAATTAAGAGTCAAAAAACGCGCGCGTTATCAACCTTATGAAGGTCGATTTGCTTGGTGATGGGCGCAACGCACTTGGATGCATGCGCACTCTGCTCCAAACGCTGCACGACGAGCTCGTGCCACTCGTCTGAAGAGATCACGATTTTGTTGCCGTGATCGAATTTGACTAGCACCTGCGCGCGGGTGTTCAGTCCAGCCAAAGAATTTATGCTCTCGACTTCATTCGAAATGGGTTCTTCATCCGGATCCGCCACAGAGATCAGAGCGTCGCTCAGCATAGGTTTTGTCACCAGCATCTCCTCATCTTCGAATTGCATGCGCCCGACATTTTGCGGACCGCGAGCGGACATTTTTATTAGTTTTGTGTGAAATCGCGTCTCTGCGAGACGATACGCGCGCTCCGACGGTTACCGGATGTGCTCCAACAGCAGCGAATCGGACGTGCAAAGTCTCTGCCACGACGCGAATTTGTTGTCCGCCGAGCAGATGGCTCAGGCAGCGACGTTCTGCGGATTTTCCTTCGTCGCCGAGAGTGTGCGCCCCACGCACGCGCGCACGGTCTGCCGTTCGCTCCCGTACGGCTTTGTTCACCGGTGCAACGCTACGGAGCAAAAGACGTACAGCTGGTCTCAGAGAGACGGCACCGACGATGCCGCGCGTACCGACTACGTGTACCACGCGATCGCGGCTCCCAGCGACCCGGTCAACACGACGGACATGCACGACGCTGACAACAAGATGGTCATCCTGAACGGGACGATCCTCGATTCCGCGGAGCTGGACGACTTTCGAACAAATGATCGAAAGCTGGTGGCAGTTTGCTCGCGTGCCATTCCCAGGAATCTGAGCAGGAGCGTGCTCGTCGACACAGACGGCGGGACGGACACTCGTCAGGACGGCGTGAGTGAATTGAGTGAAAGGCGTCTGCGGGAGGCGAGGGAGGCGATCGCGGATTTCAAGACCCACGTCGCCAAATGTGCTCTTAACGCCCTGAACACCTTTCCGTTTCTGGACTCCGACGACTCTCACGGATTCGCGTCGCTGTACGCCAACTCGCGAGCGAATTCCTTGGAGAGAATCCTGTCGCCGCGATTGAACGGGTCTGGCGGTACTCCCTGGCCGTATCCCTGGACCAAGCGGGGCCCGTTGAAGAACATGAGCCGCGTGACGATCGGAGCTGTCCTGCAGAAAGGCACGAGCGGTCATGGTTACGCGCAGTTAAGTTCTGTAGGACCCGTATCGGAGCGCGTGGAGGTTGAGGGAGTGGGGGCGACGGTCGGGGTCGACGCTCCCGGACGTTTGCGACACGACGCCCGCGGCAACTCGCAAGGAGGGCACCGGCGAGACCCTGTTCTTTTCGAAACCGATTTGGCGTTCGCCTTTGCGAGGGACGACTCGAAAGCCTTCGGCACCTCCTTGCGCAGTCAACTCTCGCAAGTCACCTTCGGCATCGAACGCTGCGAAGACGAGGACACCTCTCGCAGAGCTCTCTTCAGGATCAGATCCCTTGCCGATAACCGCTTTCTCAAGACGAAAGGCGCCGGTTCTCATCCCAACCTACCGTCGGCATTCGCCAATATCACACAGCACCCTCGGTTTTCGCGAACGCAACGGTATCAGGCCGACCCGGGTTTGCACCACGAGCGTTATCACACCAACGGTACCTTTGAAGCCGCCGCGAGGCCGGCTTTCACGAATGCCACGGCCGACGACGCATACGAAGGCCTAGACCCTGCGACTCGTCGGTCCAGTACCGTCTACCTCGTGGAGAAACACGATCAAAGCTTTCTGATGCGCGATTCGAGCGCCGGTCATGCGTCGAACGCCACTCGTCTGTACGACTTCGGGGGCTACCTGTTCGAGAGTGACGTTCACCTGACGCACGGTGCCCGCGACGATCTCCACGATCACGACGACGGCGAGTCCGTCGCGGGCGATTTTGATTCCTCGGGCAACGTCGGAACCTACGGCTTGAGCACCCGAAAAAATGAGTATCTTCCCCTTAAAGACGTGTCCGCGACGACCGAATTGGATTGGGCCGACGAGGTGCGCACGTTTAATCGACAGCTTTTTTTTGTCGTCGGCAAGTCCGACACTCCGATATCCTTTTGCACGACCGGTGGCGACGACACCTCGGATACCTTTTCGACACGTCACACAAGACCTTCGCCGCACGACTCCAAATTGGATAGCAAGATGTGCACGGAGATGAATCAGCGTAGATACAGCAATTGGGCGTCGGATTACCCCATGCACGGGGCCACTCTCGGAAAGGAAGCGACGGACGCGATACTAGGCGCCGGAACCTTCGACTGCGCGGCGATAAACGTCTTATCCGGGTCCCATTGCGCTCTGTACAAAGACGATGAGGGCGGATGTCTACTCGGTCACGACGCGAAATACGCGCAGTGGGTCACGCTCCCGTGTTCGCAAAGAAAGCCTTTCGTCTGCGGCAACGGCGAGCTTATGAAAGCGATTGTGACCCCCATGGGTTTTGACGAAGCACGAGCTCACTGTATTTTAGAGTTTGGTTCCGATTACGACTTGGTGTCCCCGCCGTCAAACAAGATCGAAAATTCGGATCTAGCGACCACAGCGAGAGACGCGCTGTGCGCCGCAGAAAAGCTCCAACCGTACGCAACAGAGGGCGATGACATCTGTAATCGATATCCGGACGTCACGCATGCTGAAAAGCACACGGAACAGACACTCGCGGAGTTGATTGATTCCTCGTGCATGAAACGTGATCTCCTGTTACGGAAATACCACTGCTGCGACACCACCTCAGCTTACTTGTACGTGTACGCCGAGAACTCGACCGAGAAGACGTTGGTACGGAATCATGTCGGCGTCGCGGGTGCCACGCATTTCACATGCGAGGATCCCATACGACCCGGATCTCATGCTCGGGGGTCTTTCTACGCGAACGGCGACACTATCACAGCGGGCGACGAGGCGTCTTACGGCGACGCGTGGAACCTGCAATACGGAAGCGTGTGGATGGGTATGCGTAGACACGGGCGCCTGCGCCGTTTTTCGGATCAGCGAATCGGGAAATGTGACCTGCGAGGAAGCGATTCGGTTGCGGAGGCTATGCTCTTCGAGATTGTGCCGTGCAAAGATGACTCCGACTCGCACGTGTCCGGAGAATACGCGATCGTCGGACGCGATCCGACCGGTCGGTCCGTTTTGCTGGCCGTACACGAGGCTTCTCATCCCTTCGACGCGGAAGCGCTCGGAACAGAGGCGGCCACTCGCAATGCCGAGGCCTTCATACACGCGGTGGACAAAAATCGGACCTTGCTGAACCCCTCATCCATCGAGTCCGCGACTGATTTGCTGTCAAGTTACGAAACCCTGTTTGAAAATCACTTGGAACATCCTTTGCGCCCATCGGTGTGGAGGACCCGCGCGACCACTTTAAAGATGCTGGAGAGCGGATATCGAAGAGGCGTGACGATGGACAACGCTAGATCCGGAAGATGCGTTCAGTCGGAGGCGCGACCTGATCGACAGCTGCACGGCGTGTCCATCGTCACGTGCAACGTCGAGCAGCACTGCGGAACGATTCAGTTTGATGTCAACGCGGCCGTGAAACTCAACTTCGTGATGATTCCGACCGATGGCGAGAGCACGGGCGATCTAATGCAGACGCTCGCGTCGGATCTATCGCTGGACAGGCCCGTGATGCACTCTCGCTGGCGGACCTCCTCCACACGAAGACGTCTGATCGCGCAAACGAGTGACGCGAGCGGTCTCTTCGGATGGACCAAAAGTATGAACGAAACGCTCTTTACGGACGCGTATCGCCGTAACGAGAGCGCGCTTTCCGACGGGGGGGTCACTAAGCCTTTCGCCACGAAATCCACGTACGGCACTCGCGGAGCTGCGGATTCCGCTCTGGATCCAGGCGATCGAATGCGATCGAAGGTGTTTGGTGGGCCCCATGTTGCCGCAGAGGCGTCGGATGACATCTTCAGCGTGGGTAGAGGAGTGGTCGACATGAAGACGTACTTCCACACGTTGAACGTCTCGACGTATCCGTGCGAAGGCACGCATTATCTCGATGCATCCTTTCCGTACGACGCGCACACGTGCGCGAGTCTCGTCGATCACCTACCTGCTCCGCGAATCAAGGAGGTTTACACTCCCTCCACGTGTGGCGTCGACTCCTACGAATCTGACGAGCGGTGCACCTTGCTAAGCCTACTGACCGGAAGGAGGCTGGGGTTCGTCGAAGGGATTCACGCGCGACCGTCCTCCTCGCAGCCCGTGTTACTCGAGCGACTCGACGCTTTGTGGGACGCCGCCGAGGACGACGAGGATCACGAGTTGTTTTCGGAATCCACAACCGCGGAGCACTTGAAAACCATCGCTCAGCGCAGCAATCGCAAGAGCCTCTGGTATCCTATACTGCACGATGACCGCGACAACATGGAGGCGCAGAGACAAATGACCTCGCTGGACGAGGTGCATTCAAACGGGTGGCTGTACACCTGCGCGGGCAAGACGCTGGCCTTCGAGCCCGCGATCAATCTGGGCAATCCGCCCGCACCCAACTCGCCACCGTCCGAATTTCTTTCAAGCAACGAAAACACGAACATTGGAAAGTTTCAGGTTACGGCCGGAGGTGTGCTGATTCAGGTCAACATTACTGGGAACGCAAGGGTGAGGCGTGACATCGCCGAAGCCTACACGGTGTCGAACGCTCAGAGTTCTGTGCGAAATTTCCAGCGGAGCGTTGACACACATCAGGCGTACCGGCCCAATTCCGCGTACAACACCTACAGCTTTAGCGGAGTGGAAGCTCTGTCGGCGACGGTCGAGTACGGGGCCGCGGAGCGCGCCGAGGAGACGCAAAGTGCGTGCGGCGACGACTATCACACGTGCAAAAGATATCTAAATCGCCTTTACAAAGAGGGCGAATTGAGCAACACCGACGCCGTAGATCAGTACCGCGTGCTGCAAGGAGCAAAAACGTTCGCTCACCAGGATGCAAGCGTGGACGATCACTACGTCGGCGGGCCCCGATTGCAACTGCCGTCGGAGTACACCTACCGATGGTCACCGCCAGTGGGCAACAGCAACAAAGAGGGTCTGAACGTGTGGATCAAAGGACATTCCTTTAACGAGACGGGTACTTGCTCGCCGTCCGACGAAACGCACGCGTACTCTTACAGTTGCGACGACGAGAGTGGTATATGCACCAGCAGAATCGACCCTCCGGTCGAAATGTGCGTACAAAGGCGGAGCGTGTACAAAGAGAGCGCGGCGCACGATCACTGCCACAACAGCCGCTCGGAAGGATGCCAGAATGATGATGCGGGATTCAGCGCCGATCCGGTGATTCAGCAACTGTCCTCGACGGAGATCAAATGGAGCAACATGCTCTTTTGCGATCAAGCGGTGACCTTTACCAGATTTGAAAGCGAAGCGAACAGTCTGTACAACTTCGACGACGACGACACCAGTTTCGTGTGCAACCTGGACAACATCGACATGTGCGCGGACAAGGCCAACTACGTGAGCGACATTTCGGACTCCGACTACGAAAACCTGAAGGGCAAGTGTGAAAATTTGGTTCGCGCCGTTTCTTATTATTGTCCGCAAATGTGCGACGCATGCGAGCAACGCAGTTGGTTGTACGAAGCACGAGGCCGCTTACAACTAAGGGACGCCAACGACACGTACGAGCACGACAAAAACGGCGTAACGCCACATCACCTGTGCACGTGCACTGAAACCTCGCCGGATCTGCACTGTCGGCCGATCTCCGTTAAAGAGCCGGAGGAGTATCAGACCGTGACCGAGGAGGTTCGAACGAGACCGGAGGCGGTTTTCATGGAACGCTTCATGACAATGTGGAACTCGACCGCCGACCCTAGTAACGACGCGCTCAACAAGGTGTTGCCCGTGGTCGACATGTGGAACGACGTCGGCGCGCACGGAGGGGTCAAATACGACACGGCTTTTCTGTACAACAACTTCGGTAAGGGATGGAAACACGACGCCGGAAATTTCGGACCGGGCAGGATACTCGTGACTTTCCCCTACAACAACGAGCATGGTGACACCCTCAACTACGAGCCGGAGCTCTACGACGAAATCAACGTCGAGGCGTACTCCCGCTCGGAAAAACGTCTTTACGGTTACGATCTGGAACACATGGCAGATTTCAACAACAAGGAGACGTTCAAAAAGGTGTCGGACTTGATCGCCGACCTGTGCGATAACATTACGCACGCGTACCGACGATTCGATAGCGACTCCGCGGCTGAGCGGATGTACGCTCAGCCGTGTATGGGCTTTTCGGCGCAGGACATGTACGTGTATGACGGAGCGCCCTACGACCTGGATAGCATGACGGCGTCGGATTGTATGAAACAGAACATGAAAGGCTGCGAGGAGCATCGATACCAGATGATGTCGTCTCATTACTACCCGAACTATCAAGATTGGAGGCACCATCGAAGCGAGAAGCGGGCGTGGTCGAAAACGCGGGACGGTCTCTTCTACGCGCTGGAAGAAACGACGAGGCAAAATCCGGAGGGGCTGTACAGCAGCTTCGTTTACGACGCCAACGACGAACAGCATTCATCGCAGGAATCCTTGTACACCCGTAGCTCGGAGTTTGAAAACGCCTTCGCTGTAAACGAAGAGACGGATATAAACGGTCGAGGTGCGATTCGAGCGTTCCTGTTCACGTTGTACGGAAAGCGCAAGTACGCGACCAAGGAAACCGATGTGCGTCGACGCGAACGCTTGGAGACGCTGCGCGTGTCTCACGCCAAGCCGTGGACCACGTCGAGTAACGTCGGCAAAGACGGTTACGAATACGCGCGCAGGTCCAGGACGGGTGCGCCTCGAGCGAAGCACTCGCCGTCCGTGAAATCGTCCTACGAGGCCTTTTTACCAACGGGTAGCATCGGGGGCGTCCGCGGGGATGCGATCGCAAGCGACGACGACAGAAGCTCCTCGCTGTACACGAGACATTCCGGACATCTTCTGGCCACTCACACCGCTTTGGATCTGCGCGAACGGTACTACTACCCGGCTTTCATCTACAAGACGATGCCGGATTCATCTTTAGATGAACTTCTAAACCACTCTCTGATAAGCGAACAGACGTACGATCGTACCACGAGTGATCGAAAGGTCGACAGGCCCATCCAGATACTGTGGCCTCCTCCCGAAGTGACGCTTTGGACGCGAGTCGCCGAAGCGGAGAGATCGCGAATGCCGTCGAGAGAAGTGTTCGGACCATCCGATGTACCCACAAACACATTTTCAGACATCAACGGAGCCTGGAGACTGAAACATGCACCTACAGGGTACAAAAAACACGGAGTTGAGCTGGATGGTTGTGGCGAAAACGAAGCGTGTGCGTACTCCGGAGGGGAGTTTTTGGATCGCACGACGTCGGGTGCGAATCAAACTGTCGAGGTACGACCTACGGCACTTCCCGAATTTGGCCTTCTGTGGAACCGATACTTGCGAAACCGGGTGCCGACGTGTTATCGCGAAGACACGCAAGGACGAGCTTACTTTTCAAGGCATAATCAGTCTGAGGATGGCTGCGAGTCGCTGAAGCCACCGCTCGGATATGACGATGGATTTCGAGGTCCGGAGTATATGTCACCACCGTCTGCACCCTCACCACCCGGAAAACCGAACCCACCACCGAGCCCTGGCGTGTACACCGTTATGCACGACACCGTCAACGACGTCAAGAAAAGCAAATATGAATCCACAATGCAGCAATTGCCCGTGACCTCGCTTCAAAACAACAACAACCATGATCGCATACGAGTATATTATTGGGGAAATGACGACACGCGGACCACGGAGCATATCGAAAACATCTACGAGACCGATTTGCTTCCGGCCATTGGGTACGCCAACGACTGGCGCGTCAAATGCAGCATGTGCTGGGCCACGTCGGAAGCCTTCTGCATGGAAAGTCGTACGGGAGGCGAAGATTCGAACGGAGCGAGAGCAAACATGTTCACGACCTACGGATCCTTCGAGAAAGACTCGATGAGTCTTTGCAGCAAGCACACCCGCAAGTCCACGTGCGAAGCAAACATAAAGACGGACATGAACATAGCGATGTGCACGTGGGACCCGTACTTTTACGCGGAATCCGACGACGAGGAGCTGCGCGCGTCGCCGGGGAAATGCCTCGGACGGCGGACGGTGCGGAACGAGTACTACGGTCAGCCATGCGTCTGCGAGAAATGCAGAGGTGGCGTGTACTGCGGCGCCGGTGGTTTCTGTACGTGCGGCGTGCTGCCGTACCTCACACTCGGACTCGAGTGCCAAAGCGCAATGACGTTGCAACAGGAAGGCGACATACAGATTTTTACGCGTTCGCCGGGGGATTCCACGAAACCCTGCGGCACTTGTCCAAGCCTCGGCGCGAAAGCTTTGTCGCCGAAGGAGGCTCACTTTGAGAGCGTATGCTACGTGCGTCAAGCGGAATTCTGTTTTTACCGATCGCGTTTGTCGTACTCCGGAATCGAAGATGCGAATCCCCAGCCGTTGTCCGAGTGCTTGGCGAATTTGGAAGTTTTCGGCCCGGTTCTGTGTCGCACTTACTGCGATTCGTCGGTGAAGAACAGTATGAACCTGCTTTACAACCGAGTCAGTTTGAATTACAGCACACACAGCAACCTGGATCTGTACGCGTCCCTGGCGATGGACGCCAGCGACATACCCACGACCGAGTTTTGCACGTGCGACTTGAATCTTTTATCCGTGTACATCGATGCCGTTGATAACCACGAAGACATCAGCACCTTGGATATCGAAGTGAACACCAACACGTTCACGGCGCAGAAGTTAAAAACGTCGAGCGCGGAAGATGAATCCCGTCGTCGCAGACGTCTACGCCGACTGCTGCAAAACGACAGCGACTCGGGACGGTACGACACGGACCCACCTCCGCGCTCGTCACAGCCTACGGACGACGCCTCGACGAATGGAACCAACGCGACCTCCGGCGACGACGCCTCGACGAATGGGACCAACGCGACCTCCGGCGACGACGCCTCCTTGAACGCGTACACGCGCGAGGTGCTGCGGACGATTTTTGGCGCCACTCGAGACTCCAAATCGGGATCGTCCTGTCGCGCGGACGCGGACTGTTACCAGGTCGAAAGGGTTTGCGCGCAGATATACTCCGGGTCGGACGCGCCCGTGCTCTGCGCGAGCTGTCTCAAAGACTCCTTCGTCACCTCCAGAGCGATGCGGCATTGCGACGGTTCCGCAAGGGTGTGCCGTTGCGGAATCTCCCCTACGCAAACGCTGCACCAACGCGGGGGGGGGCTTGAGATCGAGAAAGCGCAGAACGTCACGTTGGCATTTTTGGCAAACGTCGAGATGTGGCCCGGGGACAGCTTTTGCGACGTCCTCTTCAGGGACCTGGTTGAGACGAATCCGAAGTTGAACTTGGATGACATCGGCGTGGCGGAGTGGGTTCACGTGAAGAAATGCATGGAGTGGCGAATGTTTGGGCTGCGCGTACAGAGCGCTTTGGGGATGCCGACCTTTCCCGTGGACATCGCGTACAACTGGAAACGTCCTTTTGACCTGATACAGAAAGCGACCATAGGAACCTACGTGTACTACGCCGTTCTCGAGCACAACGAGTCACAGATGAACACGACGCGCGTCGTCAAGGCGTTTGAGGAACACGGTGTAGACCCCATTTTTTATTTGACGCTTCACGAGAAACTCGGCGACCTGCTCGCCCCCGTTTACCACGCGGTCCGCGGGGCATTGCAGAACGTAACCGCGGCGATTCACTCAAACGTTCAGACGAGCAAAGTCGTAACCACCATAACAAACGAAACGGACACCTTGGACAGCATGAGAGTTCGCTGCGATCGCGTGTATCGGACGTCTGGTTTGATACTGCGGCACGTGGCCAAAAGGGATCCCTTTTATCACATAAAAAATGTCACGCAGCTCGTCACCCCCGCGATGAATAGCATCTGGCACACGGTAAAAAGCGCAAGACGAGCGCACACTCTGGCATCCGATCCAGTGCACGGAAAAGCCTTTTTTGGCAAGGTGAAAAGTTTTTATCGGTTACAGTACGAGCACAAGTGGCATCTGAACTCCTCCTTCTGGGAGAGCGCACCCGCGAGCGATACCCAAGGAACCAAGATGTGGCGCAGCATGCTGCAAACCAACGAGAATGCCGAGGAAGTGTCTAACTCTAGGACCGAGTACTGCGACGTGTACGAGAACATCGTCTCCATAGTCAAAGAAGTCTCGGAATTTGGAGCTCAGTATTACGGATTCGACGCGGCCACGCTGAAGGAGATGAATCACACTTTGCAAAGCAGCGTATGCGTCTTCCTGGACTTAGTACAGATCATCGAATCGGACTCGCTTTGCAGAAAGTCGCTTTACAATCAGCAAAGGCGAGAGGATACGCGAGGCGTCTTCACCATCGTGTACGATCATTACATGCTGCAGCTGCGTGACATCGTCAGTTGGCCGAGCTCCGTGCACGAGAGAGCGAACGACGTGACTCGCACAAGCATGTCCGAAACTGACAAGATCGACGCTTGCAACCACATCACGACGACCACTTTTTTTGTCTGCGTCGTGGAGGTGGTGTGCGCTTGGGCAAACGTCGCCTTCGACTTCGACGACGACGTCACGGACACGGTCATCAACGACGTGTGGAGCATGTCCTCCACGATCGACGAGAACATCACCATCGAGGTGATCGATAACATCTCGTTTTACGATTCGAACTACGAGGGGTTGCTGTATCCCGACGACCCCGTGAGATCCGAGTCCTTGCCGCTGGGCAGCGTTCGGTACGACCTCACGGGATTCCGATGGCCGATCGGCAATTGGCCTTCGAAACCGAAGACGTGGCGGCAGGACGACGATGAAGTCGCGTACTTTCGATCGTGGTACGAACGCTGGAAAGAGTACAATTTCACCCAGAGTGATGACATATCCGTCCTGATTTTGAAGCAAGTGCGCGAGTACCGCGACGTCGACTTTTACACGTACCGCAAGCAAGAGCAAAACGCCTCATGGTGGAACGCAGATTTTTACGAGCGCGTCGGGATGATGCCTGCGCACATCTTCATGGGAATGTGCGAGATTCGATCCGCGGAGTTGGAGACAGTCAAAACGGACGTGTCGCGATGGTGCCTGGACGCGAACAGTAAATCCGTGAGCTTTGGGCCGACGCATGCCCTCATGTGGAAAGACATGGGATACGGACCGAACAATACGGCGTACGGGTGGTTTAAGGTTCCTTTCACAAAGACGTCCTTCAAGTTTGATCGTCCGAAGCAGCGGACGTACGGACTGTTACGAAAGTTTGTCGACTATCCCGATCCGCTGCATCGACTTGTGTACGACCCACAACTGCACCGGGCGGAAGTCAACGCGGCGCAGAGCGACTCGTACATCAACAAAAGCGTGATCGCGCGCCTGGACATGCACGAGGACAACTTCTTCGATAACAGCACGGTTCGGCGTGAGTTTTATTACTGCCTGTGCTCCGACTACTCGGACGACGAGCTGGACGTGTGCCTTGAAAACGAAGCGTGCATCGCGCCGAAAAGAGGTTACTTCCTTAAAAGAAATATGTCGACTCCACCCAGTTTCGTGTACGACAACGGAGGATGGTGGGATTGCAGGTCTACCATGACCGACGCGGACGATCGGCCTTGCGTTCCCGTACCGTCTCAGCTGTTGACGACGGTGGCCAACTTGACGCTGAAGCAGGAGGAGTTCGAAATGAGCACCCAGATAGCTTCAAGTACCAAAAGATCCTGTCAGGACACGAGCGTCATCACGTGCGCTCACAGAAACAATCAGTGGCCGATCACATGCACCTTCGCGTCTAATTTCATCATCGCTGTCATGGTGGTCTTGATATTGAAGTACATTTTTGGAATGCAGAATGTGGAGATGTACATGATAGGAAGCGTATCAATGCTCATCGCCTTTCACATTTCACTGGTTAAATCTTACGAGTGGGAGATAGGATGCTATCCGATACTACCCACGTGTCTCTTTGACGACATCGCCAGCGACGTGCAGACTTACTTCCTTCCGCGGCATATCCATTGGCCGACGACGTGGGCGAAGAGGAACCCGGAAAACAACCGTTTATACGATAACGTGGATTGCTCCAGCGAACCCTTCGGATTTTCAGACGGGTATCGCAACATCTTCTACCTCTGGAAGCGACATTCTCCGAAATCTTTGGATTCGCTGTGCGACAGGCGGAGTACTTCGTGGGTGTGCACCCTGTTCGATGCATACGCTCGCTACTACGACGATTACGACTCCATGCACACCGTTCTGCGATACGGATACGACAACGTCGACGATTTGATCGCCGTGTACGATGCATGCCAGCTGCGTACCATCTTGAACTTTGTTCCGGCGGTTGCTTTTACCGTCATCGCTGTGGTCATCGTCATCATTCTTATCACACTGCTTATCGGAACCGCCATTCAAATGTTTTCTGTGTTTTTGACTTTGCGAACTTTTGTACAGTACGTCGTGGCCTATCTGAACATCAAGTTGTATGTGCTGACGAGCATGGTAGCGACTAAAAATCACAACAAAGAACACGCGCTGTAACGGCCGCTCGGTATAAATGGTTTTTTATACTTACATGCGATTGTCGTATAAATACACACACACGCGCGCTTTTACGCTCATATACGATATTAGGCAAGAAGACTACTAGGGGCGCGCTCGATTAGCCGGTTTGTTTCAAAGACGAGATTGATTTATGGCATCGGCGTACGAAGCACAATCGTTTTTTTCTAGTACGACTAAATCCGAAAATAAGTGTTTAGCTTGCTGCTTTCCATCGCTAGGATACGCTATTGTCATGCGCAACCTGTCGAACGACGAAAGCACTCTACTCACGAGTTACCTCATAGCACAATCGACCTGTCTGATCTGCCCCATGTATACCCTGTTGCTATACAACATGAGGAGACGCGCGCTCGGTCCCGGCGTGACGTCTTTAGGAGAACGGCGGCAAGGCGAGGGCGTGTGTCACAGCCTGTGCTGCGTTCTCTGTTGTTGCGTCTGTCCCAGCGTTGAAAGATCGCTAAACGCGACTTCCACCTTTCGCGAGTTCGGCGAGTTCAACGCACCGAAGCTCTCGGCGCCCAAAGCCTTAGCAATGAGCCGAAAGAAGTCGCAATCGTCGCAGATGAAATTAAACCTGGCTTGAAAGACCTCATACATTGGCCGCGGAAAACACCCTCTCCGAATGGACACGTGCGGTTAGTGTCCAAAGGTTCGGACATCGGACGAATCTCGTAAATGTTTTTTGGACACATTTTGTAAAAGGTCGGAATCTGTAGGGCTATGAGATTTTGATGGTTACGTCGCTAACACGTAACGATAGCATTACCATCGATGTGGAAAGTGCAGATGTTGTTTGTACGAAGATTCCCATACCTACCTAAAATAAACTCTTGAAGGTTTCCTTAAAACATTAAGATATTACAAACTATTTACAACTTGTGTTAACGCTCGGTTCGTCATCTGAATTGTGTGAGCCACTCTCGCACGGCAGAGTCCCGAGCGTACAGAAGCAGCCTCTCGGTATTGAAAGGCGAATCGTTGAGAAAACTTGGCGCGCGTTCGTGAAGATGTTTCGCCACATCTAAGTTACCCCTTCCAATGCAAAACAAGTACGATTCAAACATGACGATGTCTTTCTCGATGTCGTATTGGGTCTCCGTCGCTAGCCATCTCAAAATGTGCAGGTGGTTCTCGTTAGCGCATAGCTGAACCAGCTGCACGTACGGATTTTGCAACAACAAATGTGCCTTGTCGCGGTATACCGCCGCGTCGTGGAGATTTCGTAAAGAAATCAAGTCGCCTAAAAACGCGTAACAGTTTGCAGCGCAGGCGTACGCGTGCAAGTCCGAAGTGAGAATGTGCGAACACACCCATTGCATCATATCGACGGACGTCACTACACAGGAGGCAATGTCGTCTTCGTTGTATCTCCACGCCTGGCTCTGCATGTATGCGGTCAGCGACACGTTTCCCGAACGAACGGCGCGAGTGAAGTAGGTTATGTCCACACGCTGAGAGCTGTCGAAATCCTTATATTCGGTTATTTTTTTGAAAGCGGCGACGTTCCCTGTGGACGCAGCTACACGAACTGTTTCTAATGTCGCTCTCGGCGTAAAGTCCCACACATCACTGTTGACGTTGTAAGCCAAGAATCCTCTGTGCAGCACGCACAACGGACATCGCATGCGCAAGACCCGTCCCACTTCCCTCTCGGCACACAACCGCGCGTCGACCGTGTTTCTATGGCCTTGTGGGGCTTCTGTGTACAGTGAAGAGCACATGTATTCCACACTGAACGACCCCTTAATCCACTGTGAAAAAAGTTTCCTCGTCCATCTACTAGACATGGACAGAACCTTCTTGTCGATGTCGTTCAGAAGCGCGATTTCATTCACTGCGTACTCTGACAACACTTGCAGGACCATGATGAGAACGGAGTGCGCGTGAACGGTCTTGTGCCGTTTCGAAAGATTTGACGCATTCGTGCACTCGGTTTTCCAGTTAGCGTAGCTCAATGCGTATGTTCTTTTTGGCATTTCATACAAATAAACCTACCAATTATATATATATATATTCGACACGCAACATATACACATATCCTTGCGCGAGTTGTGTTGACGCTGCGGTCGATCGTCGCAACGATCTTCGTGGCCGTATCGCAGCACTTTCAATTCTGCACCTTGTCATCTGATCGAGGCGGGCGCGTCAGGCGCAATCTAGGCCGAGGCGAACAAGCAAGCGGTTACTCTCTTTGCCACCGCGTGCCCCACTTTACGCTTGGAGTTCTTTATGGCCACCTGACTGAGCAAATCGGTAGCGTGCGTCACCAAGTTTCCCTTACCGAGCGATTGTTTTCGACTCTGAGCCGCCTGGAACAGCATTAGGGCATCGCTGTAGTGATCGCTGATGCTTCGCGCTGCGTTCTCGGACAGTCCGCGGATGACCGTCAACATGTTCACCCAACAAGCGATGGGCGAATCTTGATTTTTTGATTTTTTTGCGTGTATAACGCCACCGTAGTACGGACCCTTTGCACAACCGATACCACGTTTTCCATATTGGTTTCCAGCTACATTGTCGATCAGGACACTCTCCGTTTCGCATTTCTTAATTATCCACTTCAAGAGGTGCGCCGTGTCGCGCGTGTCGGCGGTGCGAAAAACGCCCACGCCCTTCTGCAGAATACATCGATTTATGGCGGAAGACGCCATCAATCCCGAATTCGACGTACGTTCGTCCCTGAGTTCGGCGTTCGAACGCACGCGCGCGTCTTCCAGTACGATGAAGTGCATGGCCTCCTTATCGCAACCGTTAGCGAGAGCGCGAACCAGCTGGTCGTCGAAGCGCCCGGACACGCGTGCGTTTTCCAAATCGGACCAGGTCTTGCGTTCCAGAGTCAACAACAAGCGCCCGTCCCTCACGACGTGAAAATCTCCGACGTCCAGACATGCCTGCTCGTGACGCACCTCAAGTTCGGAGAGCGCGTTTCTTACGGATTGCGGTTCTCTGGAGTCGACAACCAAGGACACCGCGGGACTCATCGAATCTGCTTCTGGGTGTCTGCGTCGCGATCAATCAAGGCGCTGCGCTGCGGTAGGAAAAAAACCTAATTCGTAATGTCAGTGGCTCCACTACCTCGCAGGCACTCGCGTTTACGAAGATGCCAAATCGGTTTCTGTAACGTCGCATCGGCTCCAATCATAAAAATGTTCACCGAATCCGTGTCTGACTCGCGCGCGAGATCTTTTGAAGCACCTCACACAGCCGTCGAGTGACGAACCTAACCTCGATGCCATGAAGGGTTTTCGCAGCAAAAAACCTCCATGACATCGAGTGCGAACTGAGATCACAGTCACTGTCACGACGTGGGGGAAGGGGACCTCTTGATTTTTTCGCGCGCGCGAGACACCCCCCATGCCTCGCGCGCGCGAAAATTCCCAAAAAAACTCGCACATCTGCCGAGCACTGAAGATCATTTCATTCCATCGATGACGCATTTATTTATACGAAGTTCCCTGGTACAAGTGGTTTATTAAATCCATTTTCCGTTTCCGTTCGACCGGAGCATTCTTCTAACCAGTAGTGCTGAAATGGAGATTGTCGATGTGGTCAGAAAAAAATCAATCCGACTTTGCCATCACAACGAGGGATTTTCTGTGCCGGGTGAAAGCCACAAAGCTAATATTTCGCTCATCGCGATTCTCTGGTGCGAGCAGATCCGAATGAACGGCACAGTGGTCGTACTCGAAACCCTTGACCTGGTGAACCGTAGTCACCGCTGCCATGTCGTTCACATCAGCGAGTCGAACGCTGCGCTCGCGCAGCATTTGACACACGGTATCGAGTTCTCCCGATCTCGCCAACTCTTGAGCGTACTTGGCCATCGGCGTCACCATCGAATCGAATTCCGATGCGTTCGCTGGAGTCGACGAACTGCCGCGTTATATGGCCAATGGGGTCCGCCCGGCTTGGGAGGTGGTCCGCCCGGCTCAAGAGATGGTCCGCCCGGCTACCCACTACACTCGAGCCGTCCGATCATTTCATTCGATCGATTAATTGACTCTCGGGTATATCTCTATCTCGCGTATGTCTCTAATTCCATACCATATCGGTCACTCGCATGCATTCATCCAGACCTCTTGAGAGTGTGAAGTATCGCAAACAAATCACATCCAGTGCTTGTGGGTCCACCTACATGGCTGACATCGCAGAGTTTGCTTTCGGATATGTTTACCGCATCCCACGCATTCGGTGTCGTGGGAATGCAAAAGGCACGTTTCTATCATTGATTGGGCGCCGCTCGTGCATCCCTCGTAAACGCATCGCTTCCCTCCGCCGTGCTTAACACAATAGTCGAACCCATCCACTGCCGCTACGGTACAATCGTCTGTCGCGCAACGTCTACCACCGCCATGTTTTTTGCAAAACTTTAATATGCCTCCACGTGCGGCGTGCGTACATCCATCAACGCCACATTTCAGGCCACCGCCGTGACTGAAACAGTACTCGGTAGGCAAAGCCGCTGAACTCTTACAATCGGTGTGGATACATCTTTTTCCGCCGCCGTGGGCGACGCAGTAGCGAGTTGGTAAAGCAGCCGACATCGGACAGTCGTCGATCTCGCAACGTTTTCCGCCTCCGTGTCGCTTGCAAAAATCGCTTGGCCTTACAGCGGAAGCGACGCAATCTTGATATTTGCACACGATTCCTCCACCGTGTGCGAAACACCATTCGCCCGGCAACGCTGCGGATCGTTGACAACCTTCGTAAGCGCACCGCTTTCCGCCACCGTGTCCCACGCAGAAGGCGTAGGTGGATGCGGCAGCTCGTTGGCAATTTGAATGTTTACATCGGTTTCCTCCGCCGTGTTTGACACAAAATTCGGTAGGCCTGACCGCTCCTTTGTCGCAGTTCTCGAAAGAGCATCGCTTGCCACCTCCGTGCGTGACGCAAAATTCTCTAGAGAAGCTGCCGTCGCTTGAACACGCCACCGTATGCGTGCAGTCAGCGAAAGCGCACCGTTTCCCACCACCATGCGCCGTGCATGTATCGTAACCACCTCGCGCGGAAATCGTGCATCCCGTAGCAATACACCGTTTACCACCACCATGCTTTGTGCACTTGCTCGACAGCGGACCGCCAGATACAACTGGTGTGCTACACCCCGCGACATCACACCGCTTTCCACCTCCATGCCTAATGCATTTGTCAAATGACGCTTCCGCACGAGAGGTACACCCATCCACGACACAACGTTTTCCGCCACCGTGTTTGGTACATAGTCTCTTCGGACCTGACGCCGCAGAGGTTGTGCACCCCACCACCTCGCATCTTCGACCTCCTCCATGAGCGACGCACAATTTTGTCGGCCAAACAGCCATCTTGCAGCACCCCTCGCGCTCGCATCGTTGACCTCCTCCATGCATTCTGCACATATCGCTTTTGGGGGCGGCGGTGCGATCGCAGAAATCGGTCTTGCATCGTTTGCCACCGCCGTGCGCGATGCAGTGATTGCTAGAAGGCGCTGCTGTCTTTGTGCAGCTCGGAGTATCGCATCGCTTTCCGCCTCCGTGAGCCATGCATTTTTTTACTGACCCTCGCTGCGCCAATCTATCACAACCGGGTGTTTCACACCGAATACCGCCCCCGTGCTTTGCGCACGTGTTGGATGGCGACGCCACTGTTCTATCGCACCCCTCTTCGACGCAGCGCTTACCACCTCCATGTGCTTTGCATCTATGCAGACCATTCGCTGAAAGAGTTTGCAATTTAGTACATCCGTTCACTTCACATAATTTGCGATTCATGTTTAATCTTAAAGTCGTTTCACGATCGATGCGTTATGTGATGCGCATACTGTGCTTCTCGGCCGCGAATGCTCAGCAGCGGTCCGCGCGTGAGTAATGGCCACTAAATTTACGGGTTGAGCGAGTGTATTTTTTCTTGGTTGCATGCATGTCATAAAAACACAAGTCCGCGACTCAACAAGCTCGAGGGCTGTAGGGTTTTTTTGTGATGGCGAAATAACCTACGAGTTTACGCGAAAAGCAGATACTTTTTTCTTAACGGACTGACATACATCTGAACCGCGCTATTAAATCCATTTCCCGTTTCCGTTCGATCGGAGCCTTCTTCTAACGTCGAAGAGCGTGGGAAGAATTCGCGAAACTACAGAGTTGTCACGGACCGTAGTTATGTTTGTGCACAGATTGGAAGAAAATCGCTAAGCGGACCTATTTTTCCCGCGTCTCCGACGCCCCGGTGGTTCACTACCCCACGAATGTGCGAGAAGTAGCTAGGCCGGAGTTGAAAGTCGATAGCGACATTGAGTTTGCAAAAGCCTTAAAAAGTCAAGGCGTGGATGTCCAATTGCAACGACGATGTAGGGTGTACAATGTAAAAAAGTTCGTTTTTCTGCAAAAAATACCCAAAGCGCTTACACAGTTTAGTGAGACAGCAGTAGATTTCACGTCGACTCAAATACTCAAATCTGACGATTCCAGTTGCGAACAGTGCGCAGAGAACGTCCGCCCTATAAACACCGAGACAGTTCCTACGCATGCTCCGGAGTGGTGATATCCGAGATTCGCGGTATTTGTGATATCCGAGAGGCGCGCTGTGGCGCCGAACGACAACGGACCCAATGCGAAATCATTCCTATTCGGCAGATACCATCCCGCATTCGGAAACGCTCTCGAATTCGCTCAAATCGAAATCTGTGAATGTCAGGCACACGATTTGCAAGGAGCCTTCCAAAGACCGCTTGACGCCGCACGTGACTTCAAAATGCGTGCTGAGGTCGGCCGCGACAATTTCGTGCTGCTCGTTAAGGGTCCCGTGAGCAACGTCTCCCAAGCAGCACACAGGTTCGATGCAGAAAGTGTCGTGCTCCCTCACGAGCTCCGTCTCGAAGGAGCTAGATGCGACGTCCCTCATACATATCCATGGTCGGATGTGCATTTTTTTGCCGATGCGGTGTCCGCAGAGGTCCTCAAGAGCGGTCCATCGAAAATCGCGATGCTCCGCCCGACACACATCGACGGACGACTTTAGCACTTTGCCGATCTCAGCGTAAGTCAACGTGTGCGGACTCTTTGATAGACGCGAGTTGAGCTCGAGGATCGTCTTCAGAACCACTCTTTGATTGATGTCGTACAACCTGACGATATCGGTGTCGATTTTGGGTGGATCAAAAAATAGCGTTCGGGCCATGTCGCCCATGTATCCCTGCAAATGCACCACTACGTCGACCTTTATGACGTCGCCGGGTGCAAACCTTTGGGAGGTCGGTACAGCGTGAGCCGCTACCTCGTTTACCGACACGCAACAGCATGCGTCAAAGTCGGCGGTGTCGCACATGGATCCGGAATGAGCTCTGTTTTTTAGCATCACTTGTGCAACCAGTTCCTCGACTTGCGAGCCGTCTAAGGCGTATCCGGTGCCAATCGCATCGCTTGCCGCGTGCATGCATAGCACGCAGATACGACACGCCTCCCTGACGCCGTCTAAGTTCGATATGTCCGGCACGTGAGGCGCGTCGCGTGCGTGGAGTTTTTTTCCCCTGCACCTTGCGCTGGTGACCTTTACACGATTCGCGTAGGACTTCATTTGGCACAGCGACATCGGTATAATATGTGTAGGCCCCAATTAAGTTGTGTATAGCGTTTGTGAAAAATTTTTCGTGTACTTATATTGAGAGTGCACGAATGTGACGAAACGCGCAAAACCGTACTCGCGTATCAGAGACTCTCACGCTCAAAAAACAAAACTCTTTTTGGGACGAGTGGTTCATATTTTGAATTAAGAGTTAATTGTTGGTAGGTGTTAACGGTTTGTTCTTCAAAGCCGTATTGTCCAAAACAAGCCTACAAAATACCCACCGCGTACGAACATTTATTAACCTACCAAAGGAAAAGCAAACGCGAAGTGGTGAGAGGAGTCGATCTTTCGCGCGGTCTCCGTTACAGTATAAGAGAATGATGGCGATCAACGTCTAGCATCGCACGCTTTCAATCGTTGTTGATTGCGCAGGAACATGCGCGACACGCTCAACTGCCCGGAATCTCTAGCGGCGCAGTCGTAAATAAATCGGAATAAATACTCGGCGACGTTCACGCAGACGGCGTCTCCTAGCATAGCGACTCTTTCGCGCCTATTCAGGTTCTCGTCGAGGGCTTCCTCGTCGGTTCTCGCGGTCTCGCAAATTGTAAAACCTTGCAGACGGTGACACTCCGCAACAGTCATCCTACGCCAAGGCAAACGACCTTTCGTCTCGGGACAGAAATGAATCTCGTCGTACGATAGGCGGTCATCGTACACCAACATATTGGTAGTTCGGTTCGAGGACGATCGCATAAGCGTGGCACTTTTCTTTTTGAAGGAGTAAGAAAGACCGGTGAAAAGATTCGTCGCGGTTCTAACGTGTGGACGTATTCCTCCCTTGCAGTTACGCGTTCGAAGGTACTTCTTCGTGTGCAATCGTGTGTACAGCTTAGACAATTCGGGAGTGCTCAGGATCTCCCTTGGGTCCACCTTTGCATCCAACAATTCGCGGAACGCGGGACCCTTTCGCGTCACCGGTGGTATTCGGTCGCTCGCGTTGGTCCAAAAGTGTCGAATTCTCGATTGCGATGTAAAATGCGAAGCGTCCACGGTCACGCGTCCGCATTTGAGTTGACGGTCGATTCGTAGCGCATCCTTTGCGATCCAAAATTTCGCGCTCGCGCGCGCGAAAAAATCAAAGCGTGCAAAGCAGGAGCTTTAGAGGTGATCTTATCGCGTAATATTGAACCACTCGTCTTAAAAGTTAGGAGTGGAGTTCTACGGAGTCAACATCTCACAATATTATTGTTGTGTCTTAACAATACAATTTTCTAGTACCTCGGTGTCGTTGAATCAAAGTATTCCCGGCCGCAAATGAGGATGTCCGGAATTGAGATGTCGTACGCGGGTTTCAATGAAATTACACAAATGACGACGCAGCAAGAATCCAGAGCAATCACATTGCCTGAATGATGTGTTTAATTTCATCCGGGGTAAGGATTATCCCACAAACATCGATCATCTGCTCAAATAAAAGACGGAGCTGCTTTTCGTTGGCTTCTCTAAAAAACACCGAAAGACATTTAACGTAAGTTTTAGCGTAGACTGGATACTCTTCTTCTTCTACTAACCGAAACGGGAATATACTTTGCTGCAGCGATCCTAACAAGTCACGAGCGGAAAGCATCAACGCCGTATTGATATCGCTTCGCGTAATACAGATATCTTTGTCATCTGTCCGCGCCTGTGTAACTTTAGGCCACAAATTCGTTGTGGTATACCACGTGTCATCTTCCTCGAGCGTGAGAGCCATAGCAAAATCGATCAATTTGAGGTACACCTTTGTAGTTTCAGGTCCGCGATTGATATCGAAGCTGCAGTCTTTAAGGTTCAAAATTTTGCTAGGCGGATCCGTGTATGTTCCATTACTGACTTGTTCATCTAAGGTTCGATTATTTGTGGTTAACCAAATATTCCCAGGATGTAAATCGACGTGCAACTTCGATGTCTCTTTTAGCATTTTTTCGATCAACTCTCTAAATTGGCAGTATATATCGGGAAGCTTGGTGATTAATTCTGTATGTTTTTCGTTCTGCTGTAAGAAGGTATACAAACTTTGAGGTAACTTCTGCATTTGAATATAGCCAATAATATTTTGATTGTTTTCGTCGGTCAAAGTGGAATAGCGATAGACTTTAGGCCCAATACCTTTTTCACCGCACTCGAAAGCTAACGCAGCTTCAGCGTCAAACTCTTCTTTTGTCAATAAACCTGTTTTGTCACCCACTTCTGGGGATAAACGACACAATTTATCGTAGCAAGTGGCAGATTTATCGAAAGCGCCGGTGTCACATTGCGTAGGCAAACCTTGGCAAACCGCAGATTCAGCATCTAAAGCCTTATTTCTAAATTTATTTCGTAAGCCGGCATGAGTGTAAGGCTGTAAGATTTTATGCATCAAGACTAAATTAGGAGATTTCGATGCATTTAATTTAGATCCGCTTTCTTCTTTTAAAGTGTTGGACGAGTTATCGGACAGTTCATTGAAACTCCGTGCGGTTCTATTTTTGAAGACTTCTCCTAAAACAGGGTTAAACATATAAAATGACATATTGTTGGCTATCGAAGGGTATGCCTACAGTCAAATACTTCATCGGTGTTTATATACATATTAAGTTGCTAATTACAAGTAACAGCTACGGATGTTTCTTTGCTGTGCATAGTTGTTAAGCGATTCTAAGCGCGGGTATGTCCTCATAACGTTCAGGAATCTAGGGATACAGCTGTTATCGCGTGCGAGTGTCGTTATTATTATATCGTATACGACTTTCAAGATTAACTTCGACAAAATACGCTACTATAGAACAATAAGCTTGCAAATGTCAAAAAATAACGATATGAAATGAAAGCACCGATGGAGCCTATGATGTTCGGCACCATTTAATCCCAAGGCGAGTGATGTCCGAGTTTCCAGCTAGATATGTACCCAGAAATCTGTGGTCGCTCTTTGGACTTCGCCAAACTTTGAAAGGCGCTAAGGCGAATTTCCTCGAATTCGATCATGCGAGACGCGGACGCATCGACTCGAAGATCGGGGAGGCCTTTGACCAAAGTTGTGAACAATCTCAAATGGTCGCCGTGATCAATAACTTGGTAAATAAGTTCGTCGGATACCCTCTTATTGGCATCTTTCATTTCTCTCAAAGGTAAGGCTTTATCCAGAAGCGAGTTGGTGTTGTTGAAGTGATCTATCAACAGTTCTAAAATCTCGAATTCGGCCTCGACGTCCAGGATGTCGCCGCACTTCATAATCCGGTCCGCAATCTCGCGTACAGGATCAAAAGGCAGAAGTGCGCCCGAGATTACGTGTCTGACCTTGAAGAACGTGTCAGCTTGAAGAAGCTTTCGCACGGCATCCTTGTCGTGCGCGAAAAGCGCATCTCTGCACACTTGCAGCAGCGTGTGAAAGTTGGCCGAGCACCTAATACCTTCGCTGCATCCTTCACTCACCGCGCTCACAGTAAGCGCGTTCGCGGTCGATAGGGCGTACGTCAAAAGAAAATGAAACTTGTTGCAAACGGTAAAAGGTTCGTATGCGCCTGCATCCAGCTCCTGCATCACGAAGCGTACGGTTGTGCAGCGGTCGTGCCTGATAGCCTCTTGCAGCGGCACGATCCCGTGAGAATTTTGCTGCGCCCACAAACTGGAAGCCAGATGCACTCGTCGAAGGCAACCGCACGGCGCGGTCAACCATTCCAACACTTTCTGGAAGCCCAAAGAGCACAGCAGATGAAAGATGTTGTTTCCTTGCGTATCGGTGGATGCGCATATCCAATGGCTTACCCGTAAAAGACGCCTCTTCACGGTTTTGTCCCACAAGTCTTCGCACATCCCAAAAATCCGTAGAATCTCTTCCTGAGAACGTCTACTTTGCCACGGGCAGTCATCCTCGTTGCCGTACCTCTCCACCATTCCGTGAATGATACGATGAGCCACTGGACAGTCGCCGGCTCCCTTGACGTGGAAAACATAGAACACGTTTTCCGCATCGAAAGTGTCAAAATCTGCACCTCTGCTCCTTGCTATAACGCAATCGGTCGTGATGGCGTCCGACACCAGCCACTCCGCCACGCGATGCTCATTCGGACTAATGTCGACAGAATACTGAGAGTCGTTGTCCGGACTGCGACTCGCGTCTCGACCGCGTGCATAAGTGTGGTTTGGTGTGGGACTACGGCTGCGGGTCCAACTGCGACTACGGCTGCGACTGCGACGTGCTTCGCGTTTACGGGGCGCTGCGTCCTCCTCGCAGCCGAGAGGGGACTGTTGCGAACGACAGTTGCAAGGTGCGTTGAGCATTTTTTTGCGGTAAGAAGTTTACCTTTCGAGGTTGGCCAATGTCGACTTTTTTGTGCCTTCGATCTTCTTTAAGGCGTCCGTCGAGTTCGATCGACGGGCCGCACTGACAATTTTCTACAAATGTGCGATATTGTATTTCATGGATGCGGCTTTACTTGAGGTATTCAAGTATAAATGCACCCCGGTACGGTCCGCACTGTCTCGCGCAAAAGTGGCGACTGCTCGATCCGGTCGATCGAAGTCGGGCGTTCGGTGCTTGCGGACCAACAGTCGAGGGTCGTTTCAGAATGCCGAGTGAATCACGATTATGGTACGTTTATGAGAAGGCCAGGGCCGAACCACTGATAAGTGCGCAGAAAGAAAGCACGCGGAAAGAAAGCACGCGGTTGATGACGCTGTTGGAAAGAGCGAATGCTAGCAGCACAGGTAACCTTGTGCACGAGCTCACGAATTCCGAACTGAGCTCGGAAATCAAGCAGATCGCGGGTGCGTTGAAACAGGTTATGAAACTGCTGAACGTGCGCACACTTACCGGGTGCTTCGGTAAGAATAAACCACAGACGGCGTCCACTAAAGGCATTCATCTGGCGGTGTTGGACAAGATGGAAATGCTGCATGCAAGACTCGAAGCCTTGAGGGAGGATATGCGTCAACGACGCAGGGTCAAGACGGGAGCCGAGAAATTAACTCTGTCTCCAGAAACCGACGTCACTGCGCAAGATCTTCGCGATCTGCAACTTTTCCAACAGAATCGCAAATTCGGCCCTAGGTCTGGTATGCGACCGTCTGAGCGCTACGCGCGGGCGGTAAAATTTGAGTTGGATCCGCCGTCGAACATCCCGAAGATCCTAGAAAAAAATCCTGACGTGCTCGATGCACGCGTACAATTGTAAGAGCCAGCTCTGTTGTGAATTCGAATCGAACAATTAAAAATTCAATTTAAGTCTGTTATATAAGAGCTACTTTTTGCAAGCCGGCGAAGCCTCTGTGTGCTGACTAGAGCAGTGAAATTTACGAAGTTTGGTAAAAGGAGAGTGCTTGTTTAAGCTCCAGTTCTTACGAAGGTGTGAAATTTTGTAGACGTGTTTTAGCAGTGAGAAGATTGCATCGTCAATACGTATCGATAATATTGTGATCGATGTAGAGAGTGGGGATATCACTTCCACAAAATCACAACTTCTGCCGGAAATCAGCTCTTACGCTGGGTCGAATTCACTGGACGGTCGTATGCACACTTTTAAGACGACTTGAGCATTGGTCGCGATGTGGTGTTCACCCAATCTTCGAAGTATCGTTGTTAAAGGTGGGATTCGGATCCTGCTCGCCTAAAACAAAAAAACATGGAAACCACATCACAAACAGCCGACGCGGAAAACGGTAGTGTCGCATCCACACGAATCCGACGCACACCAAGAACACCGACACCCAGAAAACGTATTTGTCGAGCGTGTCTACGATCATGACTCGTAGCATGAAGAGACATTCATCGCGTGGCTGTGCGAAAATGCTTCGACCGGCTGCGGTGAATTCGTTGACCCACATGCGCGATAGAGTATATATATACGCACACACTGGCACGACTGTGTACGACCGATAAGTCTCAATAGCCTAAGAAATGTTTAATCCGGTAACGCCGCAAGCGCTTGTCATTGTCAACGGCGAGTTTGACACGCCCGGTATTCTCGATCGGGAGGCTCACTACAAAAATGTGTGCAGAGGACAACCGGAAACGTCTTTCTATCGTTCCACGGGGGATCAAAACGAGCTCTTCAGTCTTTGCAAACACGACCTTTGCTTCCGAGAAGCGCGCAGTATAAAAAACCGTAACCGACCAACCACGATGAACGACAATTGGCTTAAAGTGTTCTCGTCGTTCAACCATTTTCCACAATGGGAATCGGGTAACATGTTTTACGAAGAAGATTCGGTCGTTTTCGTGGGTGTCTCTCAGACGCAAATGATGGTAGACCGAGCTAAATCCCAAAGCGCCGGTGTCGTAGTGGCTACGGCTGGCAAGTTGTCCGTGCGCAACACCGGTAGATATATCATACAACCAGGAGATACCGTATGTTGGGATTTTCCGGACAGTAACAACATCAACAAAATGAACAACTACATGAAAAGGTCCGCGAGTCAATGCATATAAAGCGCACCGCGACGATGTTCACGCGTTAGGACCTTGTCGACAGAGTGCAAAAATGTGCACTGAGAACCTTGAACTGCGCTGGCGCGTGACAGGGCAAAGTACAACGACGGAAATCGCATAATCGCAGCGACTCTTCCGATGCAAAAGTTGCAAGATGTGTTGGAGAACCATTACAAAAAAATCGCTTTGAAGCACCCAAATATTTTAAAGGCGTACGGAGGCGAAGTCAGTTTGCTGTATCCTGTAATATACGCTAGGAAGAAGACGATGGAGCGTATTCTTGGAAAAGCTACAACTCGAGCGATGCCGGATGAACCGTGCGTTCGAAATTGCGTATTGACTGCTCGTTTCCGCACACCATCGTGTTTTTTTGTGTTTTTCTTTCTAACAAGACCTGCAGGAAATTCAAAGACCACCTGGGCGCTCGCAGGTTCGATATTCAGCTTCAATACGCGCATGGATAACACGTGCACTCGGCAGGCGTCGATGTCTGCTTCGTCAAAAAACCCTACTTCGACATCGGTCGACCCCACCGTCGTCGCACACGATGACAAATCGACCCAGGAGGGATACGATATGCTCATTAGACTGCAACGTGGTCTTATTCTCTTGGAGCAGTATTTACGACAACATGACATGAGCGCGTTGAACTACGGCATGTCCAAGTGCGTGGATAGCGATACGAACAAAAAACGCGATACACAGCCCCAAATCGCAATATCCCCGGAAGGCGATACTGTTTCTCTCGCCACGAGCGACAATGCGGCACGTGCTCTGCGCCTCACAGACACGTAGTCCTAAACGGTCTCTTCGCCACACAGTGAACTTAATGTCGCGATTAGGTTCTTTTAAGGACTGACCAGTTTAGATTTCGTCCTTAAGACATAACACTCTTATTCTATGTAGAGAGTGAAAACATCTTTTTCACGAAATTTCCATTCCATCGAAAAATCAACTCTCAAGCGAACCGTGTTGCAATGTCAAACTGATTGCAATCGTAACCGATCCCATGCCAATGACGACGATTAGCTGCTTGCCGTCGCGTCACTAAGCAGTAAACAAACGCGTCGATCGAACATAGGTTGTTTTGGCAAGCCACGCCCCGCTGTTTTGCGGAAGGCGTACATGAGGTGATATTTTTACCTCCACCATCGTTAAAACAAGTCAAAAGCATGCCTATGATTTCCCACCGTGATTATTGCGGAGCCAATATGGCGAAGAACCTTAGCATCGAGAAGGTAGAAAGTTGTAGCATTTGTCTGGGTTACGTATTCTCGATTGGTAATCGCGCCTTCAGGATACCGTGTTGCAACCAATACTTTCATTATCACTGTCTTCTTAGGACGTACAGCTCCAGCCCAACCTGTCCTTTGTGTCGGGCCGAAATAAAGCGGGAAGCGCTCGCCGCAGGTCAGCGTCGTGCCTGCGTTACGATCTATGCGGCACGACAAACGCACGATCGATGTTTAGCCGGAGACTCTAAATCGAAGGTATCGGGGCAAAGATAAGCTTTAATGTCAGCGAAACGCAGATGCTTCGACGGTATCGCGGTGTTGTCGATTTGGTGAAGAGGAGTCATGGGTCTCACTACAGGACAAGGGCGGCACGGATCTTGGAAAGTGGACCACACCGCTTTTTTTTAATCTCGCGTTTTTGTTTTGGCATATATATTTTCGCGCGCGCGAGACACCCCCATGTCACGCGCGCGCGAAAAAATGGACGATTGCAGTTTTCTGGGATCACGAAGTGAAATTCTCAGATATTTGTAGCAGCGGCGCGCCGATGTTTGTTATGCAAACAAGAAAATCTCATACCTCGCAAATCATTGTGTCGACGCGCGACCACTCGCTCGGTTGACGTCTGTATGATATGTTCGCTGATGTCGATAGAGCTTCTGAATCCTCAAATGTGTATACGACGCGTGGGGTGTTTGAGGTCTCGCGTAATTAGAAGATAGTTTTTGTTATGTGCGGAAGTATATAGGCCTATTCTGGAAATCAACTTTGCGAGGCTTTTCGGTATAAAAGGCACCACGTGTAACTTCTAAATGGTGTCAACAAATGTGATGCGTGTATATGCTCAGCCAGGAAGTTCTGCTGCCATCGAAAATTAATCTCTGACATGGCATTGGATACGAATTTATAATACAAAAACAGTCTATACTTCAATATATATACCACGAGCGTTGATTAGATGGTGTGAGTTTGAAGAGCGGGACGGGGACTCGCCGCACGGAGAATCTCCACAAAGATGTCGGTCATGATGCATATGCCCGACGACGACGATATGATGCAGATGCCTGTTATCGGAGAACCGGGTAAAAAATTATCGCCGAGTAAACTTGATGCTGATGTGGTATATGATGGATATAAATCACTATTAGGGATTCGTAATGCTGTATTACAACCCACTCCTGAAGATTTCTATACGGCGCTCGACGAGGCTAAGGACCTATTTGAGGACTTATTTAAACAACAGGAAGTGCCGATTAAGAGTGCTATTGAGAAATTTGATGGAAATACTGATTATTGGGTTAACTGGTTCGCTCGCAAAAATACATACTTTAAGGAGACTAACTTGATAAATTATGTTCTTGAGGTACGGCTTGGTATTCAAGATAACAAGATTGATGTAGATACACTTCTTGCGGACATGTGGCACTTGCAAAAACTATTGATAATAGGAGACTTTCAGGAATCTCGTTATGCTTCGAAGACAGCTTACATGACAGCTTACCAGCTATTCGTAAATAATTCCTTACCAACCAATAGCACCCAACTACCAAATGCAGACCATGTGAAGTTTATCAACGATCTACTACGACACCCAAAAGAAGACTCCTCGGATGCATACACGGAGCTTTTAAACTATGTGGACACACACCGTTTAACACAGAACGACGAATTTGTTAAGGCAACAACTATGCTGAAAGCTTTAAAGCGAGGTGCTGAGGACTTAAATAACATTGACCCCAAGGACAAGACCGAGGACAAGACCGAGGACAAGACCGAGGACAAGACCGAGGACAAGACCGAGGACGAGATCGTAGCTTCCAAGCCCGAGCCCGCGCTCAAGCCCGAGGACAAGACCGAGGACAAGACCGAGGACAAGACCGAGGACAAGACCGAAGGACAAGATCGTAGCCAAGCCCGAGCCCGCGCTCAAGCCCGAGGACAAGACCGAGGACAAGACCGAGGACAAGACCGAGGGGACAAGATCGTAGCTTCCAAGCCCGAGCCTCCAAGCCCGAGGACAAGACCGAGGACAAGACCGAGGACAAGATCGTAACTTCAAAGCCCGCGCTCACCCGCGCTCAAGCCCGAGGACAAGACCGAGGACAAGACCGAGAAGGACAAGATCGTAGCTTCAAGCCCGAGCCCGCGCTCAGCCGAGGACAAGACCGAGGACAAGACCGAGGACAAGATCGTAGCTTCCAAGCCCGAGCCCGCGCTCAAGCCCGAGGACAAGACCGAGGACAAGACCGAGGACGAGCCTGATCCCAATATTCTTGCGCAAGCTACGATCGAATCGCTTTTTCAGTATACAGAAGAAACGGCGCTTACTATGCGTACTATTTTTAAAACAATTGAAGAAAGGTTGAATGAGAAGGTAGTTGATCACGAACAATTGAAAGCCGATCTCACAGCTTATTTGGATAGTGAGATCGGGAAGCTGCAGCCAAAGACCAAAGATACTAATTCTGTGATTGAAGCTCTTGCAAATGCCAAAGATAGAATCGAATTCCATCGCCAAAGCTTAACAGAGCTGAAGAATGAATGGACGCAAAGGATATCTCACTCGTACAATACGGAAACCGCTTCCAGTACGGGAAGTGTTAAGATGTAGCCAAATCAATCAGTGCACCTGTTTTTACGTTTATGGGCACTATATACACGCTTCTCGATTTGTCGAGGCATACGTGATATCTCCATTGAATAAAGATGTTCTCGGGCTCGTCTCAACGCCCTTTAAGCGTGTTAACGCAAAATTGCACTCATCTGGTAGATACATCTCAAAATGGCATCGGCTCAAAGGAAAGCGATTTCGCTGGAACTGCAAACCATACTACGTTATATCATATTGAACGTCACGACACCCAATAAACGTAATGTTATACATCTTAAGTATTCACAAGATCAGCTCCGGTGTTTGAACAGAAACTGTCGGTTCATACCGGCATACATGTGATGTTACCGGAAATCGCTGGTTTGGCCTGCTACAACTGATAGTCAAACCAGGCCTACGAATCTTCACCCCTTACAAAGAGCGCCTTTTACAAATCGTGTAAATGGCCATGACGAAGTCTCCGCTGTACCTTTCACATTTAAAAAATGTTGGAAGTCTTCGTTTTAGTTTGCTTTTCTAATCTTCACTTATGTACTTCTGCAACGAAAGCAGGGTAGAGTTGAATTCCACAGTCAGTCTGTGCAGTTTTGTGTAAATGTCTTCCAAATCTGAGTGTGGTACATCTTCTTCTTCGTCGCTCTGATAATCTAGAGGGACGATCACCTTGTTGAAATCGTTCATCACTTTTTGAATACCTTCCTCGTCGAGTTCCATTGGTGAACCGACAATAGATTCCCCCTGGGTTTTGAAGGACATGTTTAGATCGTTGTATCGACCGACGAGCTCTTCCATACGCTTTTCGAACGATTCGTTCGTGTCGTAAGTTGTTTCGATATACCAACCAGAATCTGGACTTTTGTCATTTGAAATAAGATTTAAGAAATCCGTGACGTATTCGAGATTCGTCCTTACATTTTCCCCCTGCAACATGACATCCACGACTTCGTGTAAGTTTATCGAACGCGTTTGCGTGAATTCCCGACAAGCATCTTACAAGTCGCTTATTATCGGGATTTGTGCCGTCTGTACCTCGGACACAAGTTTCTTCAATGTTCGAAAGCGGGTCGTACTGTCCGCATCTTCCTGAGCGTGCATCGTAGGCACTTCCTTTGCAAACCAGGGCACGACACCGGATTGTTTGCGATACGCCAAAAGTGTATTCAAATGACCACTTACTGCGCGTGTTTTGTTGAAATTTTCGCCATTTTTTAAAGGTTTGCTGTGTTTCACAAAAAAGTCTAGGAGCGATTCTATTGAATACATTTGATCCATCGTTCTGTACAGGGTGTTTTCTTTTACATGCAGTAGCGGCATATTGTCACGGTTCAAAGGTGATGCAGACCTTGCACGGGTATTTATACGTATACTGCCACACGCATATCAACGCAGACCCTTAAAGATCGACGTCGGGTGCGTTACTTGTCCGCAAGCGTGAGTGTGGACACCTCCGTCGTCGTGTCGATTTTCACCCAGTCCATGCACTTGAGACATTCAACACATTCTGCATTCTCAACGCATAACAAACAGTAGACTGTACACAGTCTCAACTGCATGTTGTATTCGAAGAAGGGAAACGGCACCGAGAACATGTCGTTGTACAGGTAATCGCACATCGTTTGCACGGACTCGCATTCCGCGAATTGCGTTTCGTGTCGATAGAAAGATCGCGTTCCTTCGGGAACGGCCAGTCTCACAGATGTTGTATCCGCAACGCCCAAGTCACTTTCACGGTATAAGCGAACGAAGTGTTCGTCGTCGTCGTCGTGCGTAACACATATGACACAACGCTTGGCGAAGATCTTTACGACGACCGATCGCGTGAGACAGTGGCGCTTGAACAGTCTGAGGACGTCAACAAACGTGCCGATAAAACTCAAAAGCATTCTACAGCGGTCCTGCTCATCCTTGAAGCACGACCATTCCACCTTGAAATGTTTCAAGAAGAAGAAGGTCTTATCCACGGAAACCGCTCGCAACACCGTTCGATCTTCGATACGATTTTGGTTCCGATTGTAGGCTCTTGCGTTACAAATTTGCGACATGCGGTCGCACTCTATGCTCAGAAATTTGATGATCAGAAAAGCCCAAATGAAAAGACCCTCCCGTAGACAGTGGACGCTCCCGAGCAGCTTTAGTAGCCACTCCTGTATCAACTCCTTGGTGTCGTTTCGCATGGTGCCCTGGTAGTCTTTGATTCCTAAAGTGTTCATCAAAATCAGCTTCCTGCGCGTAAGGGATTCCTTAAGTCGGAACGCGTCGCCGCAATCTACGTGAAGAAAGTTGTAAACATCCTTTTCCATCATGACCCTTATGAACTTGATGGACCTCAGTGTGCCGTCAGTTTGGTTCACGGAATCGAGGTCGTTGGCGGAGAAAGAGCGCTTCGGTACCTCAAATCGCTCGGTACTGTTCAGAGAGACGAGAGCAGGCTCGGCGAGTGGAAGAGAGTGCTCAAGGTTCCTACGACATTCCGCACCCGTGGACCGCGGTAACTCTTGGTCCACGAAGTTGTAAGTCGAGAATGAGTAAACGTAGTTTCTGATGGATGTCGTCACAAGCGCGCACCACATGCTTCCGCTATGAAAACGTACGCGTAAGGCGGATGTTGCGTTCGGTGACGGCTTTGTATCGCACTCGAAACTAGCATCCACCAGAGCAGTGGCTCTAGCCTCGGCATAGCCAGGCGACAGGTGAGAACCTGTATAATCCATCCACCAGAGCAGTGGCTCTAGCCTTGGCCATGCCAGGTATAGGTGAGAACCTGTATAATCCATCCACCAGAGCAGTGGCTCTAGCCTCGGCATAGCCAGGCGACAGGTGAGAACCTGGATAATCCATCCAACAGAGCGGTGGCTCTAGCCTCGGCATAGCCAGGCGGCAGTTGGAGATCTGGATAAAAGCTCTGCGCATCCCGAGGAGGCGGTAGGGGTTTAAAACCTTTCCTCCGGGCCGGCATCCCGAGAACTGTCAGGTAATTGGCAAACCTATTGTCATCACCTGTAAGTGTACCGTGTTGGAAGGTTTGAAACCTTGAGCGTGGTAATGGATGTGAGATCTCGAGCCTTGGGGGAGCCTGGTAGTGCAGATGGCAGACCGGTGAGAGGCCGACCCTTGTGCTTAAGAGGTTGATCTCCTTATTGCGGTGTGTCTTGGGAAGTGTAATGTCATCCCAGACAACAGGCGGCTGAGACCTGTATAATCATCCTGAGCAACAGTAGAAGATCTGTATAAAAACTTTACTGGTCCGACGTGGTCAGCGTGGACGTGACCTTCCCTAAGGGGGGGGAGTTGTGCTAGGAGGCAAGCACAAGAGCAAGAAAAACGGCTAAGTACAAAACGCAAGAGTACTCAGTACGGAGTACAGTAGGACCGATCAGAATGATGTTGATGTGAGGTGCCTAGCCTGTTGTACGGAGTACTCAGTACAGTTGAGTTATGGAGAGAGTTCCTGAATGCATAAGAACTCTAAGTGTAACCAGTTTCGGGGATGAGAACTGAACTGAGAATTGTAAGCCGTAACCGCTGTATATTGTGTATTGAAAGCATGCACTTGAAAGCAAAAGCATAACTTGAAGGATTTACGAAACCGAAGTCCGATAGTTGAACTATATAGATTTACGAAACCGAAGTCTTATAGTTGACCAAGCGTAATCATACCTCGTGCGGTCGTTTAATAAGTGTAGATAGAATAAGTCCGAAAGTGTAAAGAAGAGAAGAAACTGGAGTGGTAGCCTCCTACACGGACTTGGTTGTTGAATTCCGTCACCGCCTTCAAGTCAGTCTGTTGGCGCTGTTCTATTGTCGTGCCCTTCGGTCCCAGATAACGTCGGTTGACTAGCCGTCGTCGTACCTTACGGTTTGCGACGTGTTTTTTCAGTGTAGGATACGCCTGGGTAAACAACTTCACACACAGATCGAATCGCTCCTGGGCCTCGGGGACGTTTGCACTCGTGCTTTTGTCCACGATCTGCCGAGCCTCCAGGTCGAATGCCAGGCTAGGTTGGCGAAAACGTCCCCCGATTAATCGCGCGATTAATCGTATTTGGGCCTCTCCCGATTAATCTTTGCCGATTAATTGGCTTAATTGTGTAGGAGATGCTTGATAGTGTAAAACCGATGCCGGCTTACAAAAAATGTCGAAACTTTTGATGTTTCGCACCTATGTTAAGTTGACGTTTGAATATTCGTACCTATTCACACGTTCGCGGTATGCTTCCTCAGTCTCGTCAATCTCACGGGAGTAAGCACCAGGACATATCTCAACACCACCACCTTTCTTCTGCGCATAGTGGTGCAGAATCCGTTGACTTTGTGCGACTATGATCCGCTTGCAACTTAACCCCTAAACTGCTATGTGATGAGCTAGCTCATCAACGGACTTACTTTCAAATTCATTCCTCGGCCACTTGTATCAAGGACAGTGGTCGGAATCACTCACCTAAGTCATATACGTCTACCTGAACATGCATTCCTAAAATGTATCGACTTACTTGACCCATATATCAATGATATATATCTCACTTAGAAGCATTTCTCACGTCCGCGAAACCTCAAAGTTTGCCATTCTCGTGTGATGTGAAATCGAAGAAATCGCTTTTAAAACGCGTAAAATCGTGCTACATGCTTTATTGGCCACGTGTGTGAAATGTTTTATTGTATATTGTCATATCAAACCGCAACGCATCTCACGTGGAGCATACACCGACTTTCTACACAGCTTTTCCCCCAAAAACACCAAATCTGGCCTTAAGTATGGAAAACATTGAAAATCTAATGTTTTTTCTTGTTTTTCGGTGTTTTTTTCACCTATATTGCTACGTATTTCGATATATAAGTGACATTTACCCCCCAAACTCGTTGTATATCTGAAACCATGCATAAACCTCGTAGTTTGATGGACGTGGGCAAATCCAACACTCGAAGTTGTGGTCGTGAGAGAACATTTCCCGGAAACATGATCTCCAAAAACCCGATATTTTTGCTTGTATATTCTCGATATATCGATATATATTCCGAAATTACGTGTGTGTGATGGCCCAAAATGTTTGTGTATGGGTATCGAATGGTAAATGCTATTGTGCACACGTGACACGTCGAGATGCACGATGATAAAAGTGAATTTGCAAAAGAATCGTTTTTGGTAAAAAATTCCCTCCGCAGTTTAGGGGTTAAACACTTGCAGCGCTCACTGGGTGATCCTATATGACCGGCTGGGTAGAATTCGAGGGGAGTGGTTGTATGGCTCCCTTTAATAACGCGGACGAGCCACCATATCCACGCGGTGGGATTCGCCTGCTTGTCAGCCGTAGGAGCGGCTGCGGGAGGCATAGTTAAATGGGGTTAAGAGGTTTAGGTTATTGGAAACTACAACGGTACTGCAAACTCATGAGAGCCGTTCCGTGTTCCCGTGTTCGCCTTGTTGCCTTCAAGTATTTGCTATCTGCCTATCTCTCGTCGCGTGTTCCGTCTGACACGTCCTCCAAACAGTTTGATCCTCCAAGGCAAAGCCAAGTTAAGTATGGGACATCAACGCCCTAAGTATGGGACGGCATGCCTTAAGTATGTAACGTGGTCCTTAAGTATGTAACGCGAGACCCCCCCGATTAATCGCGCGATTAAACGTATTTGGCACCCTCCCGATTAATCGTTGGCGACGTTTTCGCCAACACAGCCACAGGGATCTTCCTTATGTAAGCCTCCACGTTCATATGTGGGCCAGCTGCCTGTCGGTTGCGTGGCGCTCCTGATTCGACCACCGGTGTCTCAGGGCATTTGGCACGACTCCGTTACGGGATCGCAGAGCGCGGGCCACCGTCTACACCACAAACTGAACCGATACCATACGATGTTGCAACTGTCGAGCCTGCGTGTCGGTTGGGATGCATCCAACGGGATATCTGCCAAGACGCCATGCGAATGGAGACGATACACATTTAAATTCAGCCATTGGCACTACCATGCGGGTATAAAATGTCAATCGTGATAATCAAGCAAATAATATTCAAGCAAATTAATAATCAAGCAAATTAATAATCAAGCAAATTATATTCAAGCGTAAATGCGCAGATGGCATCACGATATGCAAGTGTGGCATTTGCGATACAGGATGTCACAACTACGAACACTCCAGACACGGGGGGTTGGGGGGTGGCGCCCCTGCAGCCCACAACGGGGTCCCCCCCCCGCTGTCCCCACTCTGTCACGTCCCTACCCCCCATGCGATTACACCCACTTTCCCACTCAGTTATTACCATTTTCCCCCACTCGGCTACACCATTTTCCCCCCATTCGGCTACCCCCATTCTCGCCCACCCAGTTATACCATTATTTCCCCACTCAGTCACGTCCCAACCCCCATGCGATTATACCCATTTTCCCACTCTGTTGCACCCACTTTCCCACTCAGTTACTACAAATGTCCCCACTCGGCTACACCATTTTCCCCCATTCGGCTACCCCCATTCTCGCCCACCCAGTTATACCATTATTTCCCCACTCTGTTACACCCACTACCCCGTTTTCGTACTCAGGCACCACCAGCTCCCATAAGTCAGCCCACCGCGATACGTCCCCGTCAGCCAGTCACCCTTCCGATATAAACCCCGCCTCATCACGGCACAAGAAACGCACATGCTCGCAGGCGCCGAGCCTATGCGCCAACCCGCCCCCGCACACAAGTGAAAACGGCCTAACATCGCGAAAGGCCACGTCAGCATTTATACTCAGCACGACTGCTACACCGCCCTATAAACCCCCATCCCTCACAATCAGTTACCCGCCCGACAGCGCTTTTCACGCGTACCCTAGAGCTGCACAACTTAAACTGGTCCGTTCATTTTTAGCAGTGGCAATTTTCTAAATCTGACAGTCCATGTACGATTCCAGAGATCAAAATACGATGCATTCCTTTGTCGCTCCCCAGGAATCTCTTCGGACCTTCCGATGTTCTCAATCTAAAAACATTGGACGGCTCAACTTTAGTTGGGCACCCCTAGCGTACCCCAATGTACCAACCCCCAAAGCACGACAGTACGACCTGCAGTTTTCAAAATTGGGCAGATCTCATGACGCTTAAAAAAATAAACCCTATGATATATATTGAGTTTTTTTTGGACATAATTGTTTACAAACTTCACCAATTCAAATTAAGTTTATTGTTCCAAATAGGTATTTCATAGACGAACACCTTGATATGTTGTTTGTCGCGTAAAAGAAAAACCACGCGGTGTCTACATTTTGCCACTGTGCGTGATATTCCGCTACTGAAGTACTGACTTTGGTTTGCAGCAACAGCATGGCATTGTGCGTGCTGGATCCTGCATATTCACTACGCAACGTAGACTGTCTCCATGCACCTCCGGGGCCCCCGGAGTCTATATACATTAGTATTCTTAGTATACTACATTAGTATACTTCTGTTGATTATGAGCGCCGCTGAACTTCCATGTGACTCACCCTCAGTCATAGCTGTAGCAGTCATGGTTCACGTTCCAGGGACCGTAAACTCTCATAAAGAAAAGACAGTCATTCGAAGCACGTTGGCTTTGCTTGAAGCACTTATTAAGCTCAGGTTATCCTCCTCTTCCCTGGTATTCTCCGGTGTGAAAACAGCACCTTTAACATTTCTACAGCCTTGTAGAATATTGTACCCCGAGATTTCAGAAGGGCATTCTGATAACATTCCCTAAATCTAGGTGACACCGTTTGAAGCCATGTTATGCGCGTAAATGCAGGAACCTTTACTTGCAATTATTTCGGCGTCTCACAGTTTTCTGGTTTTACATATGTATTTTGTCTTTACACTTCAAAGCGCAAGACTCCTTCACGGTGAGCACCTCTATGATGATGAAACCACCGACGGGTCGCAAACTTAATTTGACACGATTCCGCTTCATTGAAAAATGTGGGCCGCCTACCTATGTGCCCAATTGCTGTTCTTATTTGTACTCTTATGAATGGTTCGTATCATGCTGTGCGCAATGTTCTTATCGTGTTCTTTCCATAGTAGTTAGCGTTGCGCGCGTCTTCGCTGCGTAAAGTACGATGCAGGTCTCAGGTCCGCTAGTGATTCACACAATATGGAATCTACCTTTTTTTTTCTACGGTAATCAAGTACTCACCGAGGTATCCTAAAGGTCTTCTACTTCATAATGCGGTGCTCGATGCCTCCCCTACAATGATGGTTACTTTGAACAGCATGTTTGAGGAGCTTTCGGTCAAAATCATTGCTGAAGACCTTGAATCAGCAATGATACTGGCAACTAATATATGAATAGGGTACCAGGCTACATAATTTCGCCAGGACCACCCTGATAATGCCCACGAGAGTTCCAAACCGCTGCGAGCAGCATGCCGTTTGTCAGTTCTGGGACAATTGTGTAATATTTCAGACTATTACAAGTCGATTTCTTAATTCTGAATATTACTACGACGGTCAAAGTAATGGGAGGCGCTGTACAGACTGTTTCTTCTGTGGCGGAACGAGTTCTCCCCCCTCTACGTGGCGTGGAGTTTATGGACTGGTTCAAGACTATGGTATGCCCTCATCCTCCCTGAGTTTCTTCCAGGTACGGTCCCCCCGGGGGAAAGACAACGGTGGATAAACTCCTAAAACTGACTCCAAAGACTTAGCAGTGTTAAAGCCATTTAACGGCGTTACAAGTCTGATATGATCACGTAATTCCCGTTTTATAAGGCTTCCGTTACTATACAGCTCAATCGCCATTGAACGATGATTTGTACGAAGAAGAGTTGTCCTTTGAAGGCTTAGTGGGTTGGACTAGTTTTGCTTATTTTAACTAATATCAATATTGTAGGTTTTGACTCACCATGCTGTAATCGGAAAAAAACAGTATTTGACCGGGTGCCGCCTCAGGCTACCCATATTTAAGCGATGCCAAAAGGCTAATGACGACTGCCACTCAACACAATCTGCACTCAAGCGCACGTTAGGTACCGTTTATGTGATGTTTTGACTAGAAGAATCATATATAACTTATTACAGTGCATCGCCGACTACGAACGTTGTCTAAACAAAATAAATTTAGTGGGGGAGATGGTGCACCTATGTTTGTGCCAAGTCTGGCCACACGCCTCACTTTGTATCTATCCAAACCCGAATTTCATGCAATATAGCTTGTAGGGGAAAGGGTGTAGTTGGAAGAGTTTTATAGATAATCAAGTTCTGTAAAGCCAAGGATTTAAAAATCAGGTAGACCTATGCGTATCTTTAATGCCAACTCGTCAATCTGCCGTGAGGATGCCTTGCCAGATGTTGCCCACTGTTGACGAATCGACCCTTAATGTCACGCTTGCGTCAACAGTGCGCACAGGGAATAGCTCGGTCATGACATGCCGAATGTCATTTTTTTTTTGTTAGGGTCCTTACGCGATGGGTTTTTTAAATCGCTGCAAAAATAGTCTGCCCAATTCCGAATGTTGGCGTTCCAAATCCAGCAGAACCCTAACTGGGATAGGGTTTTGGCCAAAAACGTGATATTCTGGCACATACATAGGTGCACCATCTCGCGGCCTCTTTCCTTAATTTTGAAGAATATATAGCAATTTGATGATGAGATGGTACGTTCATAATCAAGGGTAGGAATTAGTTTAATTTTTCAAAACGGTTATAATGCAATCGATTCGATTATCTCCACTTTGAAACCGGTTTGATTATCATAACTATTCTCCCTTAACACTGGTGAACTTTCTCGTCGTGGAAGTAATTATGATATTTAAGTGTCAGAATCATATATCCCAAAATGAAACCTATTTGATTGGTGTAAACAATAAATTAACCCGATTAATTATGTTTGTTCCAACAATCGATTCCAAGCCTTGTTTATAATGGACCAGCAGTCTTAGTGGCTGAGTGCGTTGCCAGTGTTACTAAGATAAGAATACTGTATAGATGCCAACAGAATCCAACTTTACTGCAATATAGATGATGAGAATTCTAAAGGTTGTAGTTGGAAGAGTTTTACATTATTAGCATATTTATTGATTTTTAAGGTTTACAAATTACATAAGCAAGGTAGCCTGCATGGGAATAAGTTGAGCATTGCAAATCAAAGAGGTTTCATAATTGTTCAAGTTCTGAGAATCTAGGGAAAATCACATTGTGCTACTACTGACTTATATTGTGATGCGTTAATAAGCAGCATGCTACTAGTTGTGTCGGCCCTATCAATGGTTGTCCATCCAATGATGCTGATAATGAGACAAGTAAGATTTCACATTTGCAAATTGCACAGGTTTCTTAGAATGCTGCAAAATTCTAGTCCTGATTTCTGAAGTATAAAACCCCTCAAACCCTCAAACCCCAAATATGGTATTAAAAGCTGCTTTTGATAACATAATTGTGAAGATGATGCTTTTTAGTGCCGCATGGTCTAGCTGCTTTGCTCAGGCTATCTAGCCAAATTTGCCTAGCCTACATTTGTCTAGGCTGGTCAAATTTGCCTAGCCTATCTCGCCAAACTAACTAGCCAAGCTGAATTAGCCTAGCCTATCTATCTAGCCAAACTTGCCAAGCCTAGCTGAATTTGCATGGCCACGACATTATTTTCAAACCAGTCTTAAAGTGTTCTACTCTGTGGGCACAGATCTGGACAGTTTGGGATGACAATGTTTGCGGGGACGGCATTTGCGTGCCACCAAATGAGTTTCCGAGCTTTGGGCGGTAAGCTTCACGATCTTTGCTGGATTGTGAATTTTAATGCGCCCTGTTATTTCGTGGAATATTATTTGCCACATTGAACATGCGAGTGCTTACATGCCATATCCACTATTTTTCATTGAGAATCACTAATATGCATTTGGGGATTCTATCTATATGCTTTTCACTTGGAAGCGCGTGTAACATTGATTTTGCTTGTAAGTTACAATTTACCCTCTTATTGCGTGAAAAGCATGTACTTGCAGATTTGGCTGCCAAGCCGACTGTGGAAATGAAACAGATGTGGCAAAGGTGATGATATACTTTGAGGTATTCGCAACTTTTTCATAACATGTCATCAGCTTCTTCATTGGGCTGTTGTTTCAATAAATGATTCCATTGATCTGCACATCGGCAAGTACCCAAAAATATGTAAATCAACTTCAAGATAATCTTTGTATACCATGTTCCATAATTACACATTACTGAGACTGAGTGTAATGCTTTGCTCAGTAGATAGGCAGGTCGGTGCCACCATCATGTTGGCTGCGCCCCACTCAGCTCACCACCGACCATGCAGCCCCTCATTGGCTGTGCTCCACTCAGCTCGCCACCGGCCACGCGGCCCCTCATTGGCTGCGCTCCACTCAGCTCGCCACCGGGCATGGAGCTCCTCATCGGATGCGCCTTACTCTAGCCCGCCACCGGCCATGCGGCCCCTCATTGGCTCATTGGCTG